>WTSP01020489.1:0-22226 GCA_025331215.1 Actenoides lindsayi
GGGCGGCGGCGGCCGAGGGCGGCGTGGCGAGAGGGCCGGAGCCGCGGCGGCGTGCGGGGCCCGGGGGCGGCGAGAGGCTGGGATGGGGCCCGGGGGCGGCGGTGTGAGAGGGACCTGGGGCGAGGGGACCTGCGGAGGGAGGGGCAGGAGCTGGGGGCGGCGCGGGGCACGGCGCGGCGGGCAGAGCGAGGCGGCCGCCGGTGGGAGCTGCGGGGCTGGGCCGCTGTCTGTGCCTGATGCACGGCCGGGGCCTGGGGCCCGCGGGCGGTTCGATAGAAGCTCCGTTGCCCGTTCCTTTCTCCTCTCCAAACGCCTGAGGCCGGGCAGCAGCGCCGGAGAGGCCGGGGCCTGCCGCCGAGTGCTGTCTGGTCAGAGTCATCTTCCCCAGAGACTTGTCGGACCTATGGGGAGCTGAGCGTGCTGGGCCCCTCACGCAGCACAGTGATGAGCGCTCGCTGCTGTCATGGCGCTCTGGGGACAGCGATTTCCACACGGGTTGGAAATGTTGCATGTGGCAGTGCTGGGCTGGGTCCCTGCCCCGAGCGGCCCTGTGCTTGTCCCAGCTCAGCCTGGGTGTCAGGCACGCTGAGAAACCAAAGTAAGAGACAAGCGTGAGTTGTGAGATTCTTGATCCCCCAGGGGGGTGAGGAGCAGAAGGTGGCAAAAGTGCTCGTGCACACAAGGAGGGAAGTGTTTCTGTCAGCTGTATTTGGAACACGGAGGAGACAAAATCTATGGACGGATGAGGGTGGGAAACAAACAACCTTCTCCACAGCTACCCCAGTAAAGGCCTTTGGGCACTGCAAACAAGAGCTGGGGGACCTCTTCCTGCCAAGTGCTAAAATGTGCCCCAAACCCAAGGAACGGAGTGCATCTTGTTGTGCACCTTTTGCTGTCATTCCCTGAGCATTTACACTAGCCTGGTCTGGTGCTGCTATGGGAAGGGGTGGCCCTTCTTCCTGGCCCCTTGGTGCCTGTCCTGAGTTTGCCCTTTCCCCTGGCCAATGAAAGTGCTTGTGCAGCCCCAGCATGAACTGGGCTGGGAAACTGCTCAAGGGTAAGACAAACTTGACAAAAAGCACTTTCACTCTGGTTGGTGTCTTGACCCTTTACACTCTGCAGCCACGTGGGTACTTGCACTGGCACAAAGGCTGGGAGAGCAGAGGGTAAGGAGGCACCTCATCTCTCAGCAGCGTGGCCAGGGTTTCCCAGCTAGGAGGAGGATTGTGTAAGGTTTTGTACAAGCGCCCAGCTCATCAGGTGCTTCTCAGAGGTACACCTGGCATCCAGCCAGGGTGGCCTTTCACCATCTCTCCCCTGTAGTGGCTTCTACAGTGCTGACAGCAGTGCCAAAACCTCTGTGCCCCTGCGCGCCTGGGGGCTGAGTGTTCTGCCTTGCTGCGTGTTTCTTCATGGCAGAGAGGTGCAAAATCTCAGGGGTTAAAATAGGTGAATGTGAATAACCCGTGCTCCTCCAAAACCCCACAGTGGCCTCAGGCTGCCATCAGTTGGCAGTTGGAATTGGGCAGAGCTCCAGCAGTGCTTGGTCCCTGCCTGCCGTTAGGAATAACAGTCGGCAAAGCACCCGAGGGAGCTGAGTCCTCAGCAAGGTGTGAGAGCAGGAGGCTTCTGGAGTGACAGCAGACATGTGACTCTGCCCTCCAGGACCCTTCTCAGGGCTTGCCCTCACCCTGCCCAGCAGTGCCACCCCTTTGGAGGTGGTGAAAGGAGGTGATGGAGCCCCGCCTGGCCCTGCACAGAGCTGTCACTGCTTCTTGTCCCTGGGGCTCTCACCCTAGAAGTGAAAGAAATTTGGCAAAAAGCGCTTTCCTGTGTTTGCTGAGCCCAGGTCAGCTTTCTCGGTGCCAGGAAGCATCTGTAGCCGACCTGTTTTGGTGTTGATGGGGACTGGAGTTGAGCAGCACTGTGTTGCTGGCGTCAGAGGCCCAGCCTTGTGAGCCACGTTGATGTTCCCTGCTGCAAGGGGCCCTTCCCATTCCCTCTGCAGCCAGAGGAGCTGCTGCTTCCTGGTGAGATGGGAGCAGCTTGGGGCTGACACTGCTGGCCTCTCACGCTCTCTCAAGCTCTCCAGGGCTGTAGCTGGGCTCTGCTTGGCGTCTGCGTCTCCAGGGCATTTCAAGCCCTTCCACCACAGGTGGCAGAAGTTGTCTGTCTCAGGCAGCCGGGCTGGGCTCAGCGCTTGAGCTGGTCGCTTGGCTTCAGTAGCTCTTAGTTGTGTGGTGGGTTGGCCTGAAGAGGAGCGGTTTGGGCAGAGCACCTGACGTGGGGCTGGCTTTGCCAGCACTGAGAGCAGGGCAGGGCTGCTTAGCTCTCTGAGGTCCCTTGCAGTTTGTGGCTATGACTCTATCTTTGTGGCTGCTTGTCGCCCCAAGTATTTCTAGAACACAAGTGTCCCCACGACATGGGACAGGCAGCACAGAGCTGCCAGCGTGCTGCCTCTCAGTGAGCACTTCCCTTGGAGGTGCCTCCTGCGCCCAGCTGTGCCCAAGCAGAGCTGTGGGGTCTGGGCTTGGTACGTGGGTGAGGACAGGATAGGGTGTTCTTATCCTCAGGCTCAGCAGAGCTGGGCTAGACCCAGATGCTGTCAGCCTCAGCTCTGTGTCCTCAGATGGGAGCAGGGCCACGGGATGGGATGTGAATCCACTGGTTGCTGGGGCAGGCTGTTGGCACATGGAGGTGGGCAGGACCAATGTGACTGGGCCTGCTCCCCCCAGCAAACCCCTGCAGACTGGTGAGCGCTGCTGGGATCAGGGCATGCAGCAGGGAAGGAAGGCTTCCCAGGTCTCAGCCTCCACAGAGGCACCTCGAGTGGGCCTGTTTGCAGCAGGTTTTTTCAGCTCTCCTCTGTCAAAGGTGTGAACACCCGAGAGTAAAAACAGAGATCGAGAAACTGAGACCAGCCCTTGGGCCAGCAGCTCCCAAACCCTGTGAGGGAGCTGACTCTGCCTGGGAGGGCATGTCTGAGGGGGCAGGGGTGAGCACCCTGCCCTCTCTGCCCCCTCCCTGGGTGTCCTGTTTCCAGGCCAGGCCCTGCTGCCGCTGTCTGTAAACCAGAGGGGAGATGAATATGCAAGGTGCTGGTTAAACTCCCAGCTGATGGGCGGAGGGGGAGGAACTCTCCTCTTGCCAGGGAGCTCCACTCTCATCTGTCACGAGACTGTCCTGGGCCTGCTCCTGCTTCTCCCCTTTCTTCCTTCTTAGGGCGTTCCTTGCTCCCGTTGCCACCCCTGTCCATGGGGCACTGTTTGACTGAAATAGCTGCTGCCTGCCCGGAGCCATGGGGCAGGCTGCCCCAGCTGACCCTGCAGGCTTGTGGTTTTGGATCAGGGCCTCCCAGTGTCCTCGCCTTCGGGTGTCAGTGCCAGTGGCTTCTCCGGGCCAGCGTTGCTGTAGTGGGAGCCGTGAGCATGACAATTGCTTTCCAGGTTTTTAATGTGTGCCACATATGGAAGACCCCCGGTTGTATCTTGGGAGCTCTGACAAGCCCATGTTTTGGCAGTAAGCGTTGTAACAGCTGTGATGAGGTAGGTTTCCTCACCGAGCGCTGCGTGGGGCTTCCCGTAAACGCCACAGTGAAGGTCATGTGAGGGCACTGGCCCTAGTTGGGTCTGGCACTGGGACAGAGAGCAGATCCTGATGCTGTGGGGGCCTCCTCCACCTGCTCTTCCTGCCACACTTGCTCTCTCCTCTCTTTAGGCCATTAGTTCCTTACCAGAGAGTTTGACCACAGAGAGTCGCCAAGATAGCTGGGCCAGGAAGAAAACGTCGCACCCCTGACCCAGACTCCATTACCGACCCCGGCGGGCCGTTTGTGTCCTCCAAACGGCTGAAGATGTCCAGCAGCACCAATGCCTCTGGCCAGAGGAGAGTATCTCGGGGCTTGGATGATGCCACCAACAAGAAGAAGCAGAAGGATCGAGCCAACCAGGAGAGCAAGGAAGGTGAGAGCCCCTCGGCAGCACTGTGGCGAGCAGGCCCGTGGGTTCCCAGCCACGCAGGGTGGGAGCCTCGCAGCCATCTGCTGCAGGATAAGCAGATTTAACTAATCGCTTCCTGCAGCTGATGGTAACCCCTGTGGTGTGGGATCCTCTTCGGCACGGTGTCCTCCCTGGACCTGTAACCTCCTTCCTTTGGGTGCTGCTTAGCCCCAGCGATGTGAGGAAGTTTGGGCCTGTGGTCATGTTAGCTAAGCCTGGAGTTGGGGCCTCGGTGCTTGTTTCTAGACTCTGCTTTTGGCCGTGGCTGAGCTGCCACGATCCCGAGGGGGTGAGGCTGGGGCCTGCGGTGCTCTTGCAGCTGGAGGTGGTGCTGCTTCCCCAACAGTTTGCTGAAGCCAGATGCTCCGAGGCAGTTCCTGGGTGCCAGCAGCTCCTGCCAAGTGCAGGGCCTGACTGTGGGGCCTGTGCTTTAGCTTCTGTGTCAGAGCAAGGCGTGGCTCCGGTGAAATAGTTGCTGTGGAGTCATGGCCTCTGTAGCTGCTGTGTATCTGACAACAAAAATGATGCTTCAGGTGCAGGGAATGTCTGCTGGGAGGATGCAGGCAAGAGTTCCTTGAAAAATGCTTGATTTCTATGCGTGCTCTGTGCTGACTGTTGTAACCCCAAACTCACAGGCTGTTTCATAGGCCAAGGTAACTGAGCAGCACTCGCTGAGGTCTGTGCTGGAGTGGCCGGCTGCAGTGCCCAGTGCGAAACCCCGCAGCGTGGAGAGGGCAGCGTTGCCCCTTCTCTCACGTGGGAGGTGCTCTGGATCTCCAGTAAGGCCTAGCCCTCCACACCTCCTGACGTGAGGGGGCTCCTGCCTGCCCAGGGGCTGTGGTGCAGCCATGCTGCCTCCATCCTCTCTGCGCAGGGCTGCTGAGGGGCTGGAGGAAGCTGTGGATCTTCCAGACAGTGCTGCTGCAGCACTTCTCCCAGTGCTAGCTTCACCAGCACCTTTGCACCAGTGACTGCAGCGGTCAACAGGGTTTCCTACTGGTTTGTAGCCGGTCAGGGGAGGCAGTGACAGTCCTCTGAATGCTCTGGGGTGGATGCTGCAGCTCCTACTGCTGCTGTTTCTGAGCTCCAGGACAAGGCTCTGTTGCTTTGAGCCCCTTGCCTGGCAGAGCTCACTGCCCTGTGGGGGTGGAGCAGACCCAGGGACGCTTCTGGCTGTTGGAGGTAATCCTGCAGGGAGCAGGGATTAGGTGTCAGGGCCGTTTGGTTCCCCAGCCTGATCTGGAAGGAGGTTTTGGCCGTGGACTCTGGTGTCTTGTGCAGGAATGGAAATGTTAAAGTGCAGCTGGGCCACGTGGTTCTCTCATACCAGCAGAATTGGTTCGAACACAACCAAATGTCAGGTCCTCCCTGTCGGACGGAGGCAGGACTCCTCCTTATGGCTGGAGGCTGGGGGCCTGGTGTGCTAAGCAAGGGCATACATCCCAGTTACCAGAAGCTCCACATTGAGACGTGCCTCAAGGCAGGGCTATCTGTGCAGTGCAGCGACGTTACCTTGCTCCCACTGTGGTGCTGGCTAGAGCAGGATTTGGTGGTGTGGCCCAGAGCAGCCGTTCTGGGGGCTGACTTGCTGTGGTGCTGCGGGCAGGGCTCCAGGGAAGGGAGAGGTGTGAGGAAGCAGAGGAGGGAAATGAGCAGCGCATGCAGAGTGAAAGCCCCGGACAGAGATTCAGGGGAGAAGGAGGTGGTGTGTGAAATGTTGGGCATCAGCGTGCCGGCCCGTGCTCTGAGGTGACACAATGACAGACCTGTGCGTGCTGTTTCTCTGCCCACCAGTGTCTCGCCCTGAGCTCGAGCAGGCTGAGATGTCCCGAGAGAAGGACTCAGAGGAGGGTAAGTCAGGGTGTGCGCTGTCTGCCAGTGCATGGCCACGGAGTGCCCTTTCCAAGGGATCTGAAGTCTCACCTTGTCTTTGTCCCATGCTCCAGCGTTGAGCAGAACTAACCTGAGCGCTACCTGCCCAGTGTTTATCTGAACAGGATGCAGCCTTCCCGGGGTGGAGAAGGGTGCACGTGGCTGGGAAGCGCTATCTGCGAGGAGGAAGCCCTGGGCTGCTTCTGACTCAGGTGTTTCAGTGCCACCAAGCACAGCCCAGGGACACCTCACCCCCAGCATCTGCTCTGCTTGTTTCAGAGCAGGGAGCTGGACTGGGAAGATCCTGAGCCGTGTCACCCCGTGGGCACTGCTGGCTGGTTTCTGCCCTGGTACTGGCCTGCTTTGAGGACAGCATAGGGCATCCTCCTGCCACAGAGAGTAGAACAAACCTGACTGAAATTAAGGTGACTGAAATCACCCTTTTGCCTGGAAGACTTCAGGACAGCACAGGGCCGGGCCTGGAGCCCAGCAGGCACCCTCCTGCAGTGCAGTGACTGCGGGGCCGTTTTGTCGTGGGGTGCAGCGCTCCTGCCCAGCTGGTGGCCTTGCCATGTGCCAGCCCTGTCAGCACTGCTCACCTGGCAAGAGTGCAGTGCTTTGGTGGTTGCAGCTGGGCTGCTTGGTTTGCATATGTGAAGGGGAAGTGGCACTTTCTGATTGTGGTCAGAGTCCACTTGAATCCCCCAGAGTAATTCTGTGGCTTCCTCACGCTCTGGGAAAGCAGCAATTGTTTTGTAGTTGGCAGGAGCCACCCTTTCTTCTCAGACACTGCTGCTGCACATGTCGGGGCTGAGAGCAGTGCTGCCTTTGTGGTCTTCCCACCGGGATTCACCTGCCCTCCCGCAGCATAACACGTGGTCTTGTCTGTGGCCTGTCTGATGAGAGCAGGTCGTGAGCATCCTGTTTAATCGGCATGACCTGTGCCCCTGTGTTGGCCTCCTTGAGCTGAGTGTGCTCTCAAGCTCGTGTTCCTCAGCCGAGAAGTGGGCACTGCAGGCTCACACCTCAGTGAGTGGGTGACGCTTCTCTCTCTTTCTAGACCTGCTGATGGACTGGAAGCAGAACGCTGATGAGATCATCGTCAAGCTGAACTTGGGCAGTGGAGCTCTGAAAGTTGAGGATGTGGATGCTTCTTTCACTGACACAGACTGTGTGGTCAAACTACCAGGTATGGGGAATGGAGCAACTGCTGCAGGCGTTTCTCCAGCAGGGGTTGGCGCGCGGCTCTGGGCTAGATGTGGGGCTGATCCAGGCAGCCATAAAACCTTTCCTTCAGAGGCAATCCCCTGCTGTCAGCTGGCACAGCTTCAGCCAGCAGGCAGGGCCAAGACAAGAGCGGTGTTGAAGAAGGGTGTAGAGCTGGGGAGGGCAGGAGCCTGGCCTCTGTGCCAAGTGAACGAGTGCCCATTGCTGCGCTAGCACGTCTCTGTCCCCTGCTCACTGGGATGACCGAGTCGGCCCTGGCCTTGGAGAAGTGACTGTGCCCCTGAGGGCAGGGAGGCCCGGGGCCTTCCCTCTGGGAAGGAGGCCAGCCAGATGTACAAAGCAAATCCAGGACAGCTGGCTGAAGCCCTGAAGTCTCCTGGGGTATGGTGGCAGCCTGCCTGCAGCCTTCTCGGCTCTGGATGAGTGCTCCCTTGACCCTTGGGGCAGGTGGAGGGGGGCTGTTGGTTAGGTGACAGCTGCCTGGAGTGCTGCCTGAGGTGCCAATCCCCCTCTGCTTGCAGACGGGCGCCAGTGGAGCTGTCAGTTCTATGAGGAGATCGAGAGCTCCTGCAGCAAGGTCCAGTTCAAGAAGGGCAACTTTCTACAGCTTGTACTTCAGAAGAAGATCCCGCTCCACACCTGGTCTTCACTTCTGGTGAGGAGGGGAGGATCTTCCTTTTAAGGGAGCTTATGGAGCCGGGGGCTCTGGGGAGAGGATTTCACTCCCTGCTCTTGAGCTGTCCAGGGAACAGTGTGGAGCACATCCTACATCCATGCCCTGCGTGAGGACAGCAAGACTGCTGCCTCTATCCGGGGAGCAGGGTGTCATTGTACCCCTGCTTCTGCCTGCCACATAGCCTCCAGGTTCTAGAGCAGAGCCCTGGTGTGCTCTGGGAAGGGGAAGTGGGGGTGATGGGCTGGCAGAGAACGTTAGAGATGCTGCTACCTGGATACCTTCCCACTGTGCTGCACTGCTTTTCACAGAAGAGGAAGAAAGATGGATCCAAAGAGCCAGCCAAAGGAGCCATGTGCTGGGAGAACGGAAAGGAGAAGGCTGTTTCTGCAGACCTGGCCCCTGAAGAGCCGAGGGTTGAAGGCACAGAGCCACTGAGGTCCCGGCGGGAGCCCTCCAACCCCAAGCGCGCTCCAGGAAGAAGCGAGGCCCTGGGAGGAAAGAGCCCAGCCAGCCCAGGGACGCAGAGCGGCCCCAGCGCCAAGCGGGCAGTATACCTCAAAGTGGCTCCCGCCGAAGAGGAGCCGAACGCCAGAGTCTCTGGGAGCGTGGAGCCCAGCAGAGGGCACGGCGGGAGGGCGGGCAGCCGCCGCAACGGCAGAGCCAGCCAGGCCGATGTGCCCGCAGCTCTTGCAGACCTCGCACCGCCGCTGGAAAAGGTACCTGAGGATGCGGCCCAACGGGGCACCCCTGCTTCCCTCGGCCCCGTGCAGGGCGTGATGCCATCCCACGGGCGGTGCTGAGAGCTGGCACAGGCCTGGCTGTGCTGGAGGAGCGGGTGACCCGAGGACCCCGCAGTCGCTGGGCTGTGGTGCTAATGGGGCGACCAGAGCACGGGGTGTGCAGGGGCGGTGGGCGCTGTGTACGTCCCTGCGTGTCTGGCAGGAGTCGCAGCAGGGGCAGCTCTGGGGGTGACTGTGTCTTTTTTTTCACTGTGTCCCTCTGTCCGAAAAGGCTGTGGTTTTGGCCAAGGAAGCTGTTCCCGTGGAGATGCCACCTCTCGCAGCTACCACAGAGGTGTTCCCCCACTGCGTTGCCACCTGCGTGGAGAAGAGGGTCCTGCAGCCAGGCAGTCCTGCTGAGGCCTTGCGCAGCCGGGACTGCACACCTGGTCTCGGAGAGAGCTCTAAGGCTGTCCTGGCAGCCACCCCTCCCCTGGGCAGAGATGGTGAGAAGAGGGACTGGTCCAAGGATGACGTGGCTCTGGAAGCAGCAGCCGATGGTGAGTGGCTGGAGCCCAGGGGTCAGCCTCGTTGGGAAAGTCCATCTGCTCAGGACCTCTCCAGGATCAGCCTGCAGTGCTGCCTCAGCATGCAAAGAAGGTCATGTCTCTCTCTGTGGCTTTCTTTGCTCAGAGCCAGAGCCTTTTGTGAGCCTGACCTTTGTCAAGAATGACTCGTACGAGAAGGGCAATGACCTGGTGGTGGTGCACGTCTATGTGAAGGAGATCCACAAGGAGACGTCCAAGGTGTTGTTCCGAGAGCAAGACTTCACGCTGGTGTTCCAGACAAGGTATGGGCACACCTCGGATGGAGCCAGGCTGCTGCAGAGCTCCTGGCTGTGGCTGGACTATGTGCTTGTTCACTTCTTCTCACTTGCTCCCTAATTCTTTGCAGTGACACCAACTTCCTTCGCCTCCATCCTGGCTGTGGGCCCCACACGGTGTTCCGGTGGCAGGTGAAGCTCAGGTACAGCTCTCATCCTTCTAGCCCGCATCAGGGCAAGGGAGCTGAGGGGGCAGAGTTGGAGCAGGATCCAGTCCTGGCTGGTGGGTCTGTGCAGGAAATGCTACTTTCTGCACCTGGGGGTCTCCCTTACACTGTGCTGCGGGAGTGCCGCAAGCCCAGGCTGCCTTGGCTCTCTGTGGTGGCTTCCAGGGGAGGAAATCCCATCACCCCCTTGCCTGCAGTTCTTCCTCAGCCTGTTCTAAGGCTCTTGGGCACAGAGCCAGCCCAGCCCATATGTACTTTGGGTGGGATGTCCAGTGGGAGGGGAGATGGGGAGCCAAGCAGAATGGATCTGCTGGGAAAGGGGCCCTCTGTGTGCTCAGCATGGCCAGGCTTGAAGGGTTTCCACCCTGCTTTGCCAGGGCCACCTAGGGATCCGTGCTAACTGCTTGGAGGCCACGGTCCTGCCTTGCAGAGGCTTTAGCATGTCTGAGGCTGCTGCGGGGTCTGGGGCACCCCTGACTTGCCACGTGTCTTGCAGGAACCTTATTGAGCCAGCCCAGTGTACGTATAACTTCACGGTGTCTCGCATCGACGTCTGCCTGAAGAAACGCCAGAGCCAGCGCTGGGGGGGGCTGGAGGCTCCAGCCACACGAGGTCTGCACCCTGCCTTCTTGGCTCGCCTTCCTGCTGCGCCCCACTGGGGCATGGGCTCTCCTTGCTGCAAGGGGCTGCTGGATGGTGCCAGATCCTCTGGCGTGGGCTTGTGGGGAGGGGCTGAGCTGGTGCTGAGTAGGGGTGTAGGGTAGGGCAAGCCAAGTGCTAGGGGAAGGGCACTGCTGCTCCCCTTGCTCGCAGGAAGAGGGGTAGGAGAGAGCCTGTGTGTGAGCATGGACTGAGCAACTCTGCTTGGCCCTGCCGTGGGCAGCGCACGGTGCTGCTAACCACAGGCCCACCCTTCCCCCTTTTTAAGGTGCAGTGGGTGGTGCAAAGGTTGCCATGCCTACAGGCCCTACCCCTCTGGACAAGAACCCCCCGGGCAGTAACCAGCACCCCCTGTCCAGTAAGGAAGAGGCCCGAGCCAGTGAGAAAGAGAAACCACGTGTGGAAGATGGGGGTCTGGATGGTGTGGCAGCTCGTACAGCCCCTGAGCACGTGGCAGTGAAGCAAGAGCCTCACATCCCATCGGTGAGTGGGGACACGCTGGATTTGACCTGGGCGGGAGAAAGGGGAACCCACTTGTCCCCCTTGTGGGACCCCACCACCTCAGTGTTGCATTAGGGACAGACAGACTGTTCCTGGAGGAGGAATCAGCAATCCTCAGTCATAGCTGGCAGGACTGAGGGCAGCAGTTGCCCTGTCTATGCCAGTCCTCGTGGGATATGGCATGATGTCTCCAGCCCTGTCTGAGGGATGCTTGGGGCTCTCAGAGAGACCCCCAAGCGCAGCTCCCTCACACCTGCCTCTGCTTTGGCAGCCCAAACCAACGTGCATGGTGCCACCGATGACACACAGCCCAGTGAGCACTGAGAGTGTGGAGGATGACGAGGATGAGGATGAGAAGAAGAAGGTCTGCCTGCCTGGCTTCACAGGCCTGGTGAACCTGGGCAACACCTGCTTCATGAACAGCGTCATCCAGTCCCTGTCCAACACGCGGGAGCTTCGTGACTATTTCCATGGTGAGCCCACGCCGGGGGCCCTGCTGAGCCCCCCAGCTGGGGCAGTGCGGCCAGCGGCCACCCTCGCTCTCCTGCGTCTCTTACAGACCGGTCCTTTGAGTCAGAAATCAACTGCAACAACCCGCTGGGGACCGGGGGACGCCTGGCCATCGGCTTTGCCATGCTGCTGCGAGCGCTGTGGAAGGGCACACACCATGCCTTCCAGCCCTCTAAACTAAAGGTAGGGCTGCGGGAGCTGCTGTGGGTCCCCAGCACTCCTCTGGGGGCACCCGGCTGCCCTGCTGGTGTCACAGAGAGCGAGGTGGGTGTGGGTGGGTGCAGGCAGGTTTTGGATCTGGGTCAGGCAAGTGCTGCCAGGGGGCTGCTGGCCATCCCTGACTACTGCGCTCCCTCCAGGCAATCGTGGCCAGCAAGGCTAGCCAGTTTACTGGCTATGCCCAGCATGATGCTCAGGAGTTCATGGCCTTCCTACTCGATGGCCTGCACGAGGACCTCAACCGCATTCAGAACAAGCCCTACACAGAAACTGTTGATTCAGATGGGAGGCCTGATGAGGTGAGGATGTCCCTCCCCAAAGCTGCTGGGAGAGCAGCCCTGGCCCGGGTGGTTTAGCCTAGTGATGAGCCCGTTCTCCCTGCAGGTGGTAGCTGAGGAGGCCTGGCAGCGACACAAGATGAGGAACGACTCTTTCATCGTGGACCTCTTCCAGGGCCAGTACAAATCCAAGCTGGTGTGCCCAATGTGTTCCAAGGTAGGGCAGACCTGGAGGCTCTGTCCGTGTCCTGGCTGTGCAGCAGCAGGCTCCTAAGCCTCAAAGCACAAGTCACAGGGCAAGGCTGGATATCAGATCTACTGGAGCTGCTGCTCTGCTGATCTCAGCCACAGGCACGTCCTGCAACTGAGTGTGCTCTCCCATCTGCAGGTGTCCATCACCTTTGACCCCTTCCTGTACCTCCCTGTGCCCCTTCCACAGAAGCAAAAGGTGCTGACTGTCTACTACTTCGCAAAGGAGCCACACAAAAAACCCATCAAGGTAAAGGACACCATCCACTCTGGGGAGGAAGCCTGAGAGAGCTCCTGGAGGTGCTCCAGGCAGTTGGTCGTCTGCCAACAGGCTGTGCTTTGTGTTAAGTAAGGGCCCACGTGCCTTGGTGTGCTGTGACTTTTGTGGCGCTTTCTTGGTGGCAGTTCCTCGTGAGTATCAGCAAGGAGAACTCCAGTGCCATGGAGGTGCTTGACTCGGTGGCCCACAGTGTGCGCGTGAAACCAGAGAATCTGCGCCTGGCAGAGGTGAGAGTGCTCAAGCTGGGGAGCGAGCCGTGGGGCTGCTCTTGTGGGCTCCCACAGCTCTGTAGGCAATATGGCCACTGGCAGTCGCTTGCCCGTAGCTAGCGTGTCCGTGGGGTAGGTCTGTCTGTGAGTGGCTGTGTCATGCACAGGTTGCTGCCAGGCAGATCCCTGCTCAGGAGGGCTGGGCCACCGCAGCAGGGCAGGGGATGTCTGTCCTCCCCTGGTGGGGTGAGGGACTGGACACAGCATCCCGGTGGAGCTGCTGTCCCTGCCAGCTCACTCTGGGGCTGAGGTCTCTGGCTGTCTCAGGAGAGAAAGAGTGGGCTGGTTCTCAACATGCCCTGCTCTGCTCCTTTCCTGGCAGGTGATCAAGAACCGCTTCCACCGCATGTTCCTGCCATCAAACTCCCTGGACACAGTCTCCCCTACAGACCTGCTGCTCTGCTTCGAGGTGCTGTCCCCAGAGCTGGCCAAGGAGCGGGTGGTGGAGCTGCAGGTCCAGCAGGTATGAGGGGATATTGGGACTTCTGGGAAACATGCAGGGAGGCTGAGCCTGCAAATGGGGCTGAGCAGGACAGGAACTAGCTGCAGAGAGCACAGATGCCAAACAAGTTCCTGCCTGGGTGCCCTTCCCCACCCAATGGGTACTTTCTCCCACAGCGTCCACAGGTGCCCAGTGGCCTTGTCTCTAAGTGTGCTGCCTGCCAGAAGAAGCAGCTGCCAGAGGACGAGAAGCTCAGGCGCTGCACAAGGTGCTATCGAGTCGGTTACTGCAACGTGTGAGTTGGCTTGGTACTTGGTAGGGAGGGAGGGTCTCCTGCCTTGAAGGGCTGGATGGGAGAGCTCAGCCTACTGGGAGGAGGTGGGATGGGCCTGGCCTTTGGGAACAAGCCGGTTTGGCTCCCAGTGCTTCCCTCATCCCCAGCCTGGCCCTGCCACTCTCCTGCCCAGTGTGGTTGCGGACGCTGTGTTCAGCAGGGGCTGTGTGTGTTACAGGGCATGTCAGAAAACACACTGGCCAGACCACAAGGCTTTGTGCCGCCCCGAGAACATCGGTTTCCCCTTCCTCATCAGCGTGCCGGAGTCCCGCCTCACCTACGCCCGCCTGGCCCAGCTGCTGGAGGGCTATGCAAGGTGAGGGTCCAGGGAAGGAGGGTGCTTCTGCCCCAGAGCTGGGCTCAGTCCCATGCCTGGCTGGCTCTGACTGTCACCTCCTTGCCCAGGTACTCAGTGAGCGTGTTCCAGCCTCCATTCCAGTTGGGACGGATGTCACCAGAGCAGGGGCTGCAGCCTCTGCTCCCAGACAAGCTGGAGCCCCTGGCCAAGAGCAGCTGTGCAGCAGCCACCTCAGCCATCTCTGAGCTGGGGGACGGGGACAAGGCTTCCAGTCTCCTGCAGGAGCCCCAGCTCTCGCCAGCTGTACCTGAGCTGCACTCGGAGGTGGGGGGTGCCAGCACTGTCCGGAGCAAGGTCCTGGCAGCCAGGAGTTCCCTGTTGAGCTTGGACTCGGGCTTCTCTGAGCACATGGAGGCACAGGGTGACAGTTGTTGCGAGAAGGAGCCATCCTATGAGAGAGCCCTCAAGCCAGAAGGTAAAAGACGCTGCAGTGCTATCCGTGTCTGTGCTGGGAGCCCAGGCAGGTCCCAAACAAAATGGGAGCAATTCTTCCTCCTTGGGATGACCTCCCACCAACAGCATCTGCTCTCTCCTTGTGAGCTTGGTCCTTAGGGACATAAATGAGGCCCTGGGAGCTGTGTTTTGGCAGTGCTTCCCTGCCTGAAGTGCCTGTCTGCCCATGCTCTGCCTTGCCCTGTCAGGGCCCGGGGGGCAGAGCAGAGGCCGGATGAGGGAAGAGGCTGGAGTGTTGTGTTGTTGTGGGAGGGGTGGGAAGGCGAGGGCTGGCAGAAGCCTCCGAGTCCCTGTGGGAGGGCTGAGCCCCTCGAGGCTGTGTTCCCCTCGCTCTGACTCAGCTGCACGGGAGCAGCCTCTCTCGCTCGGCTGCCTGCCTGTCACGTTTCCAGACGCTCGTCTCAGGATGGCAGCAATGTGCAGCGAAGGGGCAAGGCAGGCAGAAGAGCACAGCTTGCCAGGGGCAGACATCTGCTAAAAATAGTCAAGGACATGGGGCACGTGGTTGTGTCTCTGCAAGGCCCTAGCATGTGAGGTGGGGGTGGGGGCACTGCAAATTCTTGGCCCCTACGCAGGGCAGACAGGCAGTGCCACCACAGATCTATCCTTGCATGTCCACAGCTGCCATCCCTGGGTACCAGCACACTCCAGACTCGCTGAGTGCCCGCGCCACTCAGTTCTACATCAACAAGATCGATGCTGCCAATCGAGAGCACAAGCTGGAAGATAAAGGTGAGCCTAGAGCCCTGGAAAGTGCCACCTTCATCCCTTGTGGCCTCTGGCAGAGTGGTGAATCTGCTCAGCCAGAGTGCCAAGGCTGCCTGGCACAAAGTGTGTCTGGTTGTGACAGTGGCCCCAGGCTGGACAGGGAAAGCTGCATCTGGCACAGGGGAGGACAGGGCTCTGCTGCACAGAGCTGCTGTCTGAAAGCTCTTCTTGGGCGTAATGTTGCTGCTCTCCTCAGCAAATAGACCAATTCCCTTCAACCCTCTGCATTCACAGAGAGTGTGTAATCTCTGGGTCACCTCTTGTCTGAATGGGATGCCCACATCCAGTGCTGGTTATGTAGCTGCTGTGAAGAGGGGCTGTACCGGTGTTGCCCCTTGCTGGTTGAAGGACTCTGCTGCCCTGGGGTGGTGAACCTGGCTGTGGGGCACTTGTGTCTTTGTGGCAGTGCTGTGTGATTGTCGCATCGAGCTGGGATGGGCAGGGTGGCTCTTACCCCCAGCAAGGTAGCCTGGCCCAGCGTGGTGGGGCAGGCATGTGAGGTGTGTGCCCCGTTACAGGTGACACCCCCCTGGAACTGACAGATGACTGCTCCCTTGCCCTGGTGTGGAAGAACAATGAGCGCCTCAAGGAATTTGTGTTGGTGGAGTCCAAGGAGCTGGAGTGTGTGGAGGACCCAGGCTCAGCCAGTGAAGCCGCCCGCGCTGGCCACTTCACCTTGGAGCAGTGCCTCAATCTCTTCACCAAGCCTGAAGTCCTGGCTCCAGAGGAAGCATGGTGAGGAAGGCAGCATGGGGTGTTCCAGCCCGTGGGCCCAGGCAGCAGCAGGGGTTTTCCAGAAGCTGCCTGGGTCTGCTCAGTGTTTCTTCAGGCAACCAGGAACATTGAGCTGGCCTTCCCTGTGTGCTGGGGAGACTGTAAGGGAGACTGGGGAGCAAATCCAGCATTCCCCAGGACTGTGCTGGCCTGGCCCTGGCAGGGAAGGCTAAGACCTCCTGCACCCCCTATGCCAGCCCCTTGTGTGGGGCACCTTGGAGGCTGGGCTGTGAGACTTGAGGCTCTCCCCGCCCCGCCAATAACGAGCACCCTCTTCCCCACAGGTACTGCCCCAAGTGCAAGCAGCACCGCGAGGCCTCCAAGCAGCTGATGCTGTGGCGGCTGCCCAACGTCCTCATCATCCAGCTCAAGCGCTTCTCCTTCCGCAGCTTTATTTGGAGGGACAAGATCAATGACATGGTGGACTTCCCTGTCCGGTGAGAGCCTGAGGGACGAAGGGCACGGGTTGGCACTGCCCGTGCTGCCCCGCAGCCCAGCCTCTCCCTGCCTAATGCTGACCCCCTTGACTGTCCTTGTCTCTCCCCAGGAGCCTGGACCTGAGCAAGTTCTGCATCGGCCGGAAGGGTGAGCAGCAGCTGCCCATGTACGACCTGTACGCCGTAATCAACCACTACGGAGGCATGATCGGGGGGCATTACACGGCCTACGCCCGCCTGCCCAACGACAAGAACAGCCAGCGCAGCGACGTCGGTGAGGGTCTGCTGGCCTTGCTGCCCCCTCTCCTGCAGCCAGGGCCTGTCTGCTTGTTTAAACCTCCTCTCCTCTCAGGCTGGCGGCTCTTCGATGACAGCACAGTCACCACCGTGGACGAGAGCCAAGTGGTAACCAGATATGCGTACGTCCTCTTTTACCGCCGGAGGAACTCTCCTGTGGAGAGACCCCTGCCAGGACACCCCCCGGACCACCGAGCCGAGCGCGCCCCCTCTGCCGAAGCTGCTGCCAGCCAGGTGAGAGCTCATGTCCCCTTTGGCTCTGGTGGAGTCACAGAGCCTTGAAACATGTTCAGGTGCCTGCACGTGGGGCCTGGCCTGTCTCTGGCAGTGCCAGTGGAGCCTAGTGCAGCTGCGGTGCTGAGCCTGCCCCTCTTTGACACCAAAGAGCTTGTGCTGTCTGGGTGTTGGGGCCTGTCTTGCCCTGTTCTTGCTGTGAGCTTGGGATGGTCCCTGCCCTGAGGGACCACAGGAGAGCTGGTTCCTGTTGTCAGAGTGGGAGTGCCGGTGGGAGGGCACCAGAGGAGGCAGGAGGAGTGCCAGCCTCGACAGGGTGTACACTGGAGGAAGGCTGTGAGTGTTGCAGCAGAAGTTGGCTGTGCTGGGGAGCAGTGAGAACCTGCCGTCCGCAGCCACTCTTGAGGCAGGGTTGGGGATGCTTTCTGCTGAGGCCCAGATCGGGGCCAAGCTAGGTGCAAAAAAGGCAAATGCCAGCGCCGAGCCAGAGGCCTGGCAGCCACGTGCTGGAAAGAAACCTTCCAGAGCACGCTCTGCTGCCGGGCCACCCGAGAGGGAGGGGTGGGCCAGCTGGCCGGGTGCTGTTGGTGCGTACTGTCGGGGAACGGTCGAGCTGATCTTTGTGCAAATGTCAGGCAGGCAGGCCCAGGCTGGGGCGAGGTGCAGTGCCCACCTGGCCAGCCCCCCGCTACATCGCTGCGCTGTGGTCTTTCCCTCTGCGCTCAGCACCCCTCTGGGGTCTGAGGATGGTGCTCAGTCCATCTCTGGCACAGCTGCACGTGTGCCCCATGGGGTCCTTCTGCCTCACGCAGTCCTCGGCCCAGTGCTGGTTCAACATCACAGCTCTGCCCTTGCAGCTGTGGACAGGAGCTGCCTGTCTGGGGCCAGGGGGTGTCCGGCACGTTTGTGTCTGCCTGCCTGGGCTGTTCCTGTCCTGGAGGGCTGCACACGTTCTGGAGCAGCCCCACTCGCCGGAGGTGGCCTGAGCAGCAGGCCAGCTGTGCCGCTCATCCCACAGCAGCGGTGGGAGCCTCCCGGGGCACTGAAGCTCGCTGCATGCCCCACAGTGCCGGGGCTCTTCAGGCTCCTGGCAGCGCCGGATTCCCCATGGCGATGGGGCTCAGCGGGTCCCGAAGCACCTCGGACCAGCCGCACCCACCCAAGCACTGGGTGCCCTCCAGAGACCTGCACCTTGATTGGCTGCTCTGAATGATCACCGTCACAGTGAAGGGTTGGGCTGTGATTGGCTGCCTGTGGATAATCCTCCTGGAAGCTGGGCTACGATTGGCTGTCGGAGCGTCCTCACCCACCAAAGCAGAGCTGTGACTGGCTGTGTTGTGACCGTGCCTCCTGCTCCTGCTGCCCCAGCTGGGTCTGGATTGGCCATCGTCCGAAAGATCCTTTTGGGATCACAGAAGCTGGGCTGCAATTGGCTGTTGCCTATTCCCTCTCTACCTGGATCCACCAATGCCAGCACGTCGGCTCCACTGGGATCTGGCTGCTCGCTCTGCTCCCTGCAGCCCTAGGAAGACCCAGCCTGGCAGCTGCCCCCGCTCCCTCCTGCAGAGCCACCCAGCTGCGCCCCGTGCACTGGAGACCCCGAAGAGCCGCGGGGGCGGGTGTGACCGCGATGGTGCTGCATGGGGAGGCGGGCTGGCTGGGCACGGGGCTGGGCGTGCAGGCAGCCGCCCGCCCTGGGGGATGGCAAGGGGTGTTGCCCGTTGTGTTCTCCAAGTGCTGACGCAGGTTTCCACATCGCAGGCTTCTCTGATCTGGCAGGAACTGGAGGCTGAAGAACAAGAGCTGCAGCTCCAGGCGCCCCAAAGGCCTGCAAGAAACTCCTGGAGGCCCCGTGGCCAGAAGCAGAGTCCAGGCACCCCCCAGCACCCAGATGAAGGCTGCATCAGATACTTTGTCCTGGCTACCACGGCCGCAATCGTGGCTCTCTTCCTGAACGTCTTCTACCCACTCATTTACCAGACCCGCTGGAGATAGGCATGAGCATGCGGCCGGCTGTGGGAGCGGGGCTGCCAGGGCACGTGCTATCCTTGGATGCTACGGGACAAAGACGTTGGGCAGCAGGACAGAAACCGCCAGGAAGGACTCGCCAAGGGAAGCGTGGGGCCGTCGGCTCCTGCCTGTCTGCTCTGGCATCTCCCATGCCAGCTGGCAGGGCTGCGTGGCCAGCCTGCTGCCTTGCCAAGGCATAGCCCAGAACCAGGAGCCCCTCTGCCCTCCCTCACCCTTGCTGGGAGCGGGGCAGACCTCGTGGCTACCTGCTACTCAGGAAGGGTCATCGCCGCTGCAGCGCAGCTGGGGCCTGGGAGCCCCCCAGGATCATCAACTGTCTCTGGCTCCCAAGGAAGAAGTGGAGACCTGCCAGGAGGCTGCAGCAAGGGCAGAATGCCCTGACATGGGTCCTGGTCTCCCGGCTTTGCTGCTGTGGGAGTCTTGTGTTCCCTGGGGCTGGAGCTACCCATGGCCCCTGAGCCAGCCTGGTCCCCCCTGCTGGCCTCCCCCCTGAGCCTTCTGGTGCCATCATCCCCAGCTGGGGCTGAACAGGCTGGTCACTGAGGGTTTATGAGCTTCCCTGCTCGGCCCTGCTGCAGCTCCTCGTCTCTGGGCAACCTGGCACTATGGGCTGGTGTCCATGGTGAGCACCTGACCCCCTGGGCTGCTGGGTGCCACCAGCCCCTAGCTCTGTGGGCTGCATGGGCTGTTCCCGCTCAGCCCCAGCTGGCTGCGTGCTGGGGGAACAGGTCTCTGCTGAGAGCGTGTAGTGCAGTGCCATGTTTGTGAGGGGACCGGCTGCCCCTGGGGTCAAGGAGCTCAGGTAGGACCTTGGTGTGTTAATAAATCCAGGTTTTCCAAAGAGCTGCAGCATCCCTGTCCTGTGTGATGGGACCCCCCACACACAGAGACAGGGACTCTGTGCTGAGGCTGGTTACCGTTCTGCGCCTGAGGTGACTCTCCTTAGTCCAGCCACTTTGAGGACTGTGCCTGGGGCTCTGCCTGGTGCACCTTATGCAGCAGCAGGCTCCTGGGACAGTGCCGGTGCCAGGGGGTGTGCCCCGGGGTGGCAGGACATGTGCAGGCTGTGGGGAAGCTCGTGGGGCCAGCAGTGTGCAGCGCCATGGGGCTAGGGCACAGTCTGCAGCTCCAGTGGTGTCTGACATTGAGACGTGTTGCCCTTGGCTGAGCGTGGCTCACGCTGCTCTGACGTGTTTGGGTGAGAGAAGTGACTTCAGAGCCCTGTGACTTCCTTTTTCCATCTCTGTTGCTGTCCTGGTGGCGGTGTCCTTGACTGACTCGGGAAGGATGCTTGGCAGGGAAGGGGCTTGCCTGCACTTCTGGCTAGGGCTTGAGCTGGGCAGCGGGAAGCCCAGGGCCCCCCCACCTCGGTCTCACACCCCTCTTGCACGTGTGCTGTGCTATCCTTCCCACCAAGCGTGCTCCAGCTGGGGAGCCTGGCGGGGCCGTGCTGCAGTCATGAGGTGCTAGTCCTGGAACAGTCGTCTCATTGTCTGCAGCCCTGGGGCTCAGCGGCTTCCCCCACTTGCCCAGGGCACTGGCCTTGTGGGCCTGACTCAGTGCCCGGCGCCAGTGGGGTGACCTCTGCTCCAGCTGGCACTACTGCCCCAGGGTTGGGCCCCACAAGCCCCAACCTGCACCTGCTTACTTACCCTCCCCAGAGGTGGGTGGCCAGCAGCAAGGCCCAGGCTAGGTGCTCTCGGCTCTGGAAATCCCCTCTGGTCCTCTGCTCTTCCTTAGGCCCCGGCAGGCGCTGGCAGCCTGCCCAATAGCTTGCCGCTACCGCCCAGGCTGGCTGGGTGCCCGTGCTGGGGCGTGGGGCTCTGCTCAGACCAGCCCTGGCCACGGCAGCCCTGCGGGCATGAGTGCCGGGCTGGGGAGAGGCGGCAGTGCCGGGGCCTGGCTGAGCGTGCCGCAGCCTGGCTCTCCTCCGGCAGGCAAGTGGGGCTGTCGCTGGGGCTGCTGGCACGCTGCCTTCCCGCTGGCACGTTGCCCTCTGGGCCACAGGGCTACACGTGCTGCGTGGGGTCCCTACCCTGAGGGGCTGTGTCCCCCTGGGGCACCCCACAGGAGTGAGGAGGGAGAAGGTTGGGCAGGGTGCTGGTCTACGTCTCACGCCCCTGGTCTCCCTCTGCTTGCAGGGTCTGCCCCCGGTGCCATTCGGATCTGGCCTGGCCCCCGAAGGAGCCCCGGCACTGGCCGCGGAAGGCCGCCCCGAGCGCTACACCAGCCCTGCCGAGCGCCCGGCCCCCTCCTACAGCAGCATGGAAGAAGTCGACTAGGGCATGGGGGGCCCCTGTCCTGGGGGGTGCGGGCCGGGCCAGGCACCGGGGGGTGGGGGGACGGGGGACAGGGTCGGGGTTTGTCTGCACTCATTAAACTCTCTGAACTCCACTTGTCTCTGCTGCTTTGCTGTCCTCTGCAAGCTGTTGGTGCCCCATGAGCCGCCCCCGGGCACTGTGTCCCCCAGTGTGCTCTGGTTGCCTCCAGCACCGTGGTGCCTCACGTACTCTCATGGACTTGGGGCCCCAAGTGCTGCAGGCAGAACCTCCACCAGGTGCCTGCCAGGCTCCAGGCCCAGACCTGTGCTGTCCTGAACTCTTCCAGGCAAAAGGGTGATTTCAGTCACCTTAATTTCAGTCAGGTTTGTTCTACTCTGTGGCACAAGGATGTCCTCAAAGCAGGCCAGCACCAGGGCAGAAACCAGCCAGCAGTGCCCATGGGGAGACACGGCTCGGGATCTTCCCAGCCCAGCTTCCTGCTCCGAAACAAGCAGAGCAGATGCTGGGGGTGAGGTGTCCCTGGGCTGTGCTTGGTGGCACTGAGACACCTGAGTCAGAAGCAGCCCAGGGCTTCCTCCTCGCAGACAGTCCATGTTCAAGCTCAGGACGAGACACTGGGGGGCAGAGGAGAATGGGGGCAGGTCTGTCATTGTGTCACCTTAGAGCATGGGCCGGCATGCTGATGCCCATTTCACACATCACCTTCTTCCCTGAACCTTTGTCTGGCCCTTTCATCCTGCACACCCTGCTTGGTGCCCAGTGCACCCTGCAGCTCTTGTGTCCTCTGGTGTGACTTTGTGTCAGGTGTTTCTATGTGCACTCTGCAACCGGGCGCACCCTACAGCAGTGGGGGGGACACTCAGTGTCCCCTGATGCACCTCAGTGCCTGGATTCCTCTGGTCCTTGTGCCCTGTTACCTGATGTCCCCCAGTGCAGTCCTGCCACCATAGTCCCTGGTATCTGCTGGCATGTCCTGCTGCTGGTGTAGTGGGACTGCAAGTCTCGGTGCCCAGGGTCTCTCAGCGTATCCTGGTACCGATGCAGCGGGACTGAAAGGCCTGGCGTCCCCCGGTACGCACCGTCACCTAGTGTCAAGCAGTGGCCACCGGTGCTGGTGCACCAGGACTGCGAGCCCCGGCGCTCTAGCGCCTGGCGTGCCCCAGAGTGCCCCGTTGCCCCGCTGTGCCACATTGCCTGGTGTCCGGTATCCCCCGGTTACGTCCCGCTCCCCCGGTGCCGCCCTGTTCCCCGGTGTGCCTTATCGCCCAGTTGCCCTCGTGCCCGGTACCCACCGGTGCCGCCCCGTTC
>WTSP01020491.1:5120-18302 GCA_025331215.1 Actenoides lindsayi
ACTTGAGCTCCTGATCCCTTTACCAGCTGTCCCAAGGCCCTGAAATCTCTTTTAATTGATTGTGAGCCTCTAATTGCCACATCGTCACTTCCCACCTGAAAGACCAGAAGTGGGTATATATATCATTATATATATCATATTATATATATATATTGATATATATATATCATTTCAACCACATTACAGAAGCATGTTATCTATATATATGAGGCCTCTAAATTCTAAGGTAATTGTAGAGCTTAACATTAATTTGTACATTTTTTATAACATTGGTTGTGGCTTTGTGGTTTCCTTGATTCTTTTGGACAAATCTCATCTTCCATTTAAAAGTTGTCTATGAGATATTTACACAATTCAGATTCACTCTGCCCTATGTTGTCTCTATGAAAAGATAAAAGACAATCACTAAGAAATTCTGAAATGATTACTTGACTAAAATAAGCAGTCAGTAAAAATAATTGTCTGATAGGAAACTGTTACCTAGAATTGCAAAATGCTTATTCAGTTGCTGAAGTGGTGGATAATAAGTAAGCATGAATCAGAGAAATACTGTGAATACAGTCAATCACAACAAAACAGATTGTGTGTTCAAAGAGCTGACCCAGATGAAAAGTCTAGTTTAGTTTTGCAAACTGCTTGACTAGATGATGGACTAATAGTTATGTCAGGAAAATTATAAAGTACTTATATCATCAGTGAAGTTTTTACTTCAAGATCTCAAAGAGGCTGTATTAGTATAATAAATTAGATATAAAAGCCCTTATATCATGGTGAATATTAGCTGCTCCATGAATTGGTGTAATGTAGATATTGATCACTGAGGTAATTCCTTAGCACCATAGGTAATATATGTGTTCTCATAAACTTCTTGAACTCCCTCTAAAGCAGTTCACTGACCACACAGGCAACTAATTTAGTGTGATGTTACTTTCTTCAGCATGTACTTTGAATAAACACAGTGACATGTAACAGCAGTCAGGTAAGATTACTCTCACGCAGTATTTGGTTACACACGAAACCAGAATGGCTACATAGCCTATGTTTACAGCAACACATCTGAGATAGGTGAAGTGCATAATGAAGTCTTTCACCTCCCTAACATTCCTATTCTACCAGTTGAGCTTCAAACATCACTGAAGCTCCAGTTCTTTTTCTCCATCATACTTATTCCTTCTATCTTAAGGTTTTTCACACATTCATAGTGCTTAGAGGCCCAAATACCCTGCAGTCACAGATTTCAGTGGCTAGTATAGAGTTATCCAGTCTTTTTTTTTTCTTGTATTGAAAGCAAATGTTCCTGAGGAATATTGTCTTTATCATCAGGGGGTCGTGTTAGAAATATCTTGCCAAAGAAAAAGCAATTTTTTGTGCTGTGACCTACCCATGGATCACTTCAGTTCCTTCACTTTGGAAATCCATTCTTACATAAATAGTTGAATATATGCATCTCATTCGCAAGCTTTGGGCACTGTTTACAAAGCACACATACCATAAATAGATAAAATGAAATATAAATATATCAAATTGAAATTCATTCATTTCCCTGTTTCATCTAAATACTAATTATGTTTCTTTACCTATATTTGTCTCTCTTTTTCAGATTGAATAAGTTAAAATTATTATAACAATTAGAGCATCAGAAAAAAACATTTTGCTTTTCAAGTAGAGGAGATGATTCTCTGGAATCTGCAACTATTAATTAGGGTAATTAGTAAGAGTGTTAATGGATACTATTAAATATTATTAAGTCCTGAAATTTAGATAACTTAAAACAAATAAGTTTTTTAAATAATAAAAATAGTAATCATTCCCTATACTCACATAGCTACAATTTTGGAGATAACTCCAATACATTTGTACTGAATAGGATTTGGGATGTAGTTTAAAAAAAAGTGTCAGGGAAAACTTTACATCTACTAAATGACATCTCAAAAATCCATGTGGCTGTTTGGACTGGTGTGTTTCCTTTTAGTTTTCACGCTTAAGTATTTTCAATAACTTTGTGCCCTATGAATGTTGTCTGACTGTGTCCGTTTCTGAGTGTAAAACATTTTTTAAAAATCTGCATAGTTTTTCATCCTAAAGCCTTTATAAAAAAAACCATCCTGGATAAAGCAATCTTATGAGCAGTAGAATCATGCTGATTTTATTATGGCTTAAAATGGATGGCAAGTATAGTCCACTGTAGAATATTATCAAATTGATTCTTTTGTTATGTCTTTCTAATGGCTTTCTGACCACATTTAAAGATTTCTTGTTTTCAAGACTGATGAACACAGACAAAATCAATTTTTATTCATGCATTAAAGAAATCTAATTAGAAGTGGTCATTGCTGATGTAATTTTCATGTTGAAGGTATGCAATATTGACCAAATTGTGTACACCTTTTGAGGTTCTGGCAGCATGCTATATAATGTTAAATTAAATAGTTAAGCTGTTCATCACTGTATGTGACAAATAGCATTTAAATTTCTTAATATATTATCCGTGCTAGGACCCAGTTACTTCTTTTGTGATTTTGTCTACATCTAGTTAGTTAACTCCTGTCTAAGCAAAGGAAGTGAGAAAGGAAGGTGTAGTCTTGCAAGAGTACATAAATGCATAACAAAAAGCAAACCTTCCATTTGGTCAGGACGATTGCTAAGGAGAGGTGCTTTGTATGAGCACATAATACATTGCTTCAGTGGGTTGTGGGGATTTTTTAGGGGGTTGAGTTGTACTGGTTTTGGCTGGGGTAGAGTTAATTTTCTTCACAGTAGCTCATTTGAACCTATGTTTTGGAACTGTGCTGAAAAAAGTGTTGGTATCCCAGGGATGCTTCTATTATTGTTGAGCAAAGCTTACACAGAGTAAAAGCAGTTTCTTTTTCTCACCCAACCTCACCAGTGAGTAGGCTGGGGGTGCACAAGCAGTTGGAGGGAATACAACCAGGACAGGTGACCCCAACTGATCAAAGGGATATTCCATATGACATCATGCTCAGCAATAAAACTAGGGGAAGGTTGGCTGGGGGATGCTTCTCAGGGCTGGGCATTGGTCAGTTGCTGGTGAGCAACTATTTTCCGTTGCATCACTTGTTTTTCTTGGGTTTTATTTATCTCTCCTTGTTATTTTTATTTCCATTGCTATTTATTATTATTACTATTTTATTTCATTTATTAAATTTTTCTTACCTCAACCCATGAGTTTTTTCACTTTTATTTACCCTTCCAATTCTCTTCCCTTCATTCAGATGTATGGTGCTTAGTTGCCAGCTTGGGTTAAAACACAAGATATGTATTGATTTGTTTAATTATTTATTTGATTTTCAGCTGCTTCCTAACACTGATGACACAGAGAGTTGTTGATGTTCAGCATTTCTGAAAACCAGGTCAGGCACATTCAAATCCTTAAATGTGGATTGAGGTGACTAATGCTGACTGTTAATTGATTCTTGCAAAAATGTATTTACTTTTGAAATTTTCTGTCTGAGTGTTTTAAGGAGAAAATAAATTTTTTGGAAGAACATGGGAAGGTTGCAATCAGCATGCACCCTTGTTGAGAGCTTGTTAACACCTGTTTTTTCTTCTTTACACCACAGATGGAAACCAAACCTTTATATTTTTCAGCTGTGCCCTAACTTTATTATATATTTAAGCAAATCACCAGCACTCTGAAATTTGTCACCTTCACATTCCAAATACATATGAGGAATCTGTATCTCCAGTCTTTATCTTACACAAAAGCCTAGTAGTGTGTTGATTAAAATAAGCAGAAAAGTTTCCATTTGCCTCACTGGAAAAGGGCTAGGTCCTTATAAGAGCCCAACTGCTCATGTCTCTAACCTTGTGTGGTGGTAAGATCTAGACAGAGAATGAGCAAGGCCTGCCTGGAGGGGAGAGGTGTCATTGGCTCTCAATAGTCCTCAATGGCTCTGCCATCCTCCCTTGGTTCCTTGCAGATAAATTAACAGTAGGAAGAGATAAGTTCTACACAGTAAGGACAGTATCTTTTCCCTTAGTTAATTTATTCTGCTAGTCAGTGACATCGCCAAGGGGAGGCCTATAGCGAACACTGAAGCAGAAGGGGATCTTGCAAATTAGGACAGCCTCTATATTTCCTATGTAAAATTGGGATGCCACCCATATCCCAAGAGTATAAACAGACAGTAAAACATTGATCTGGGTGCACCCACCACCAAAGAACTCAAGATTTGTATTGATCCCATGAGACACTGCTGGATCCAAGGGTGGTGATAACTTTCTAACTTAATCACTCTCTTCTCCCTCCCCTATCTTTTCCTTTCCTTCTCTTTCTACTCACTTTTCCTTTTCTTTTCCTTGATATTTGGTTGTGCTTTAAAGTAATTCCTAGGAAAATCAACTCTATTGCCAAAACACCTTTATCAGCACCATTTATTGATTGTTCTCGAGGAAAACCAATAAATTCTTTTGTATTGTTCCTTTGAGTCATTGTCTGCTGACATTTTGAAGACTGGAGTGACGTTGGCTTTCCTCCAGTCCTCAGGTACCTCTCCTGTTTGCCATGACCTTTTGAAAATGATGGAGAGTATTAGGGTGATATCATCAACCATCTCTCTCAACACTGTTGGGTGCATCCCATCAGGGCCCATGGACTTGTATATATTCAATTAGCATAATTGATCTGACCCACTCTTCACTGACTAGTGGAGAGTCTTCCCTCTTCTAGGCTTCCACTCTTATATCCAGGGTCTTGAGTTCACAAGGGCTGGTCTTAGGAGTAAAGACTGAAGCAAAGAAGGTATTCAGCAACTCTGCCTTCTTTGCGTTCTCTGTTATCAGGGTTCCCATCTCATTCAGCAGTGGGCACACGTTTTCCCTATTTCTCCTTTTACTACTGATATATTTGAAGAAGCTCTTCTTGCTCTCTTTTACTTCCTCTGCCAGTTTAAGTTCTAAGAAGGCTTTGGCCTTTCTTCTTGCCTTCCTACAAACTGTGACAACGTCCCCATAGTTCTCCCAAGTGACAAGTCCCTTCTTCCACAAACTGAATTTCTTTCTTCCATGAGACTTTCTTCAGAAGATCCTTGCTCATCCATGCAGGTCTTTCACCACCTCTACCCAATTTTTTACTCGAAGGAATGCACCTATCTTGGGCTTGGAGGAAGTGGTATTTTAAAATTGACCAGCTTTCTTGGACTCCCTTTCCTTCCAGAGTCTTAGTCCGTGGAATTCCTGCAAGTAGATCTTTGAAGAGTCCAAAGTTAGCCCTGCAGAAGTCGAGGGTTGTAATCCTACTTACTGCCCTGTTTTTTCCTTGTAAAATACCAAACGCCATGATAGCACGGTCACCATCTCCAAGGCTGTTCCCAACCTTAATATCCCCAACCAGACATTCTTTATTTGTTAATACAAGGTCCAGCAGTGCACCTCTCCTTGTTAGTTCCTCTACTACCTACATTAGAAAGTTAACATCGATGTAATGCAAGAGCCTTTTGGACTGAATATGTTTATCTGTGTGGGCTTTCCAATAAATATCAGGGTGATTGAAGTCACCCATAAGTACTAAGGAGTGTGATCTAGAGGCTACTTCCAGCTGACTGTAGAGGGCATCATCAACATCTTCTTAGGTTAGTGGTCTATAGTAGACACTCACATCAGTTTCACCCCCAATTGCATGTCCCTTAATTCTTACCTACAAGCTTTCAACCTGTCCTACCTCCCCCCTGGATAGAACTCAATACATTACAGTTGCTCTCGTACATAAAAAACACCACCACCACCTGGCCTTGTTGCTCTGTCTTTCCTAAATAATACATAGCCATCCATGACAACATTCCAGCCATGGGAGCTGTCCCACCATGTTTCACTGATTGCAATTATATCATAGCCAGGCAACCTAACCCAGATCTCCAACTCCTCCTGCTTATTCCCCATGCTCCGTGCATTGGTATAGAAGCATTTCAGAGAGGAAATCAAGCAATTAGTTTTCACTTTTGGTATCTGAGTGTTCCCAGCCACTTCCATGGTTAGCAACCTATTAGTGAGCCCTATGTTTTTGTTGCCACTTTTGTCACCGTTTCCCACTTCGAGTGGGATGGCAAACAGAAGACCATCCTTAAGCTCACCTCCAGTGAGCCTCGTTTTATCCCTTTCCCTTTCAAGCCTTTTTCTTTACTCTGCCTTTAGAGCAAAAACCATGTCACTTAATGAGCAAATCCATATTCATTCAGACCAAGGAAATGCGGAATGAGAACTTTATCTGTGATCTCATTGATTGAGAATGGAAAGAGTCAGCTGGGTTAACAAAGTAATTGATTGAAATGCTGCAAGTGTACATTTTGTTATGTAGGTCAGTAGAGACAGGAGTGTTGTCACTCATTTTGTTTGCTTAGGCATAATACAGCCTCTATGTGGCACTGAACAGTGGAAAGGGTTTGTAATGCTCAAATCCATGTATGGAGTCTATTCTTGTCCAAGACAACAGTAGTTCCAATCACCAGCCTGCCCAGACTGCTACTGTTAATTAATACTGCTGGCTTTGATATAGGGTTTTTTTTTTGTCTTCCCACGCCTGTTGGTATTAAATGCAATCAGTACCTAATAGTCCTTTTGAGTGTGGATTTTTATATTTAGCATATGCACTGTACCATTGCTATTCAGCCTTCTCTAAAGAAAGTGCAAACAGAAAAGTTAGTGCATCAAACAAAATAAAAAAACAATGCTTCTGATTACTCCATTAAGACATGGCTCAATGTACCATGGATTGAAACTTTTTCGCTCTAGTTTTCTGAAAGCAGCTTGGTAACTCTCAACTAAAGAACACTCCTTGAATTACTGGAAGATATACAAGACAACCCAAGATTTTATCCAATATTTGTTTGCTGTTAAACATCAAGGAGAATGTATTACAAAGTGGAGGATGGTTGTTCTCCACTATATCCTATGGTTTGGCCATTTAAAGCATGGGTTAACATTCATTATCACACCATCTCCAGAAAAATCTAATGTAGGCCAGTTCCCATTGTAGTGTTAATTTTGAGAATTGACAGTCTCAGAAATCTAAGAAATGCAAAGTTCTCTCCTTCTCTTTTAAGCTTTTTAATATTAATATAACTGTTCCCCTGTTAAAGACTTATGAAATACTGACATTACTTTGTTATTAGTTATATGCTAAAAATATTATAACATATTTACCTGAGTTTAGAATGACCCCCATACTCCACTGTCATCTAGATGTTGGTTTCAATTCTCTGCAAAAGAGAAGGCCATAAAATGGTTAGTGCTTGTCAGAGTTTTCTCTGTTAGTTTCCTGAAACTATTATATTTTGTATTATATGCTTTGCTGTTTCTGCAGTGCCTCATTTCATGCCAGTTTTATTAAACTTATTTAATGCAGTGTTTGTACATCAATCACTTGAGCACAGAGGGAGCATTGATCTCCAATGTATTGTCATAAGTTTTTACCCAAGGAGTTGTCTAGTAAAGTGCAGATGATGCAAACCAATTGACCATCTCCCCTTGCAAGTTTGCCCCAGCTTTATGCCATATATGTCTACAGTTAAATCATCAATAATTGTACAATGCTGAATATCAGTTTTATTCATTATTATCTTTATTTAGGCTATCTGATATCTATAACATTAATAACATGCCTTTACTGTAAGTTGAAAAAATCTAGCAAGAAGAAATAAAATCACCAGGTTAAAGTGAGTGAATGGGTAGGTTATTGCATCCAATCCTTATGACAGAATAGAATGTGATCCTGCTTTCTAAAACATGGAAGAGGTTTAAATTTTATGCATGTTTTCCTTTACTTTGTTTTCTGATTGAAACTCCCATTTGAAGGGCTGACTATCTGAAACTGAAGCCAGCGACTGGCTCTCCAGTCATATGGAGTTCATAAGCAATTCAAATACAGACTGTCTTCTAGACCTACATTCCTGGGTGTGGGAGTAAACAAGATTTCTGATTACAGGCTTTGGTAGCTTTTCTAAGATTTAGCCAAAAGCCAGCCCTGGAGTCTCAGAATTCCTGCAGAACCACCATCTCCAGTCTTCTCTGTAATACAACACTTATGTCTCTCCAAGAAATGCAATGTATGTATCAATTACATAATAGTTTCGATATACAAGTACCAGACTGAGGGAAGATGTCTTCTTCTGCTACACAGACTTTCTATGTGCTTCACTTTGGTGGTGTTTCTTAAGTGGACCATACCAGTATTCTTAGTCTGAATGTTTAAATGAAGTTATTTCACTTGTCTTCTCCCTTTCTAAAGTATGATTCTAGCAGTTCCATATAGGCAAGAACATATCAGTAAACACTTTACATCCTATATTAAGATAAATTTCCATCTTCTTATCTTCTTGTTTCAATCCAGAGAGATATTCTGTCTCTCTGTACTCTCCTCTTTCCCCTTCTTCCCCTTTCTCTCTCCCCTCTTCTCTCATCATCCCTCATTCCTCCCCCTCACCAATTAATACTAAATGAGTTGATCTTTTTACAAGTATAAAGATTAAACAAAGCTTTGATGAGTCATATTTTCATCAAGACAAGCCTTTGATCTTGGCTAACATAGGATCTTTGAGTGTTGCTCCTTGTATTCTACAGATAATACTCTACCCATTCCTTGAGAAAATTCATTATCTCCAAAGTGAAGCCAGTTTTAATATGGACAGTGAATGAAATTATAGACTGGATATACATAGGTGGCTCACTAAGGCAGTGAAGTAATGGGAGACAAGTAAGTAATAGCACAGTTTGTAAGATGTACAGATTATTGTAAAATATAAATCTCATGCAGTGCTCACTCCAAAAAAGAAAAACAATCACTCCAATACCATTATATGAATGTATCACTGTCAGAGACCTCGAGGGTCACAAAGTCCTGTCCTGAGTTAACAAAAACAACTATTTTAAGCAATCCTTTCTGTAAAATTCATACAAAAAGGTGTTTTATAGATAAATACAATAAATAGAATCTGTAGAAAAAAATGAGTCTAATTCAAGTAATATATAGTTTGCTGTTATTCTGAAGCATTTGCTTATACACGAGGTTTTAGAGAAAGGCTAGTGAAAGGAGGTTGCAGAAATTATGAGTTGAAAAGCAGCTGTACAAACTAGGTATTGGACAGATGCGCATTAAACACTTTCAAAAATTTTTAATGATACATTCCCTCAGGGAGAAAGAATTTCAAAGTCAGATATGAAGTTTAAAGTTACGTAAGTACCACAGAATTTATGTGAGTGGAGATACACATGTTTAAATTAATTACAAGTGTTTCTGTAATCTGTTCTTTTGTTTATTTTAATCTTCATATCAGACATCATGCTCATAATCATTAGTTTTCTCTGTTTTAAACAAAAACTGTCTTTTTTTTTCCTCTGTTTTCCTAAGAATTGTCATTCTCCAGAATTTTTATTTCATAATTATCTTTTCTAGTTTTGGCATTACTATGTACACTATATTCTTTATAATTCAAATAATTATAAAAACAAAAAGAGACTTGTGAAGAAAGCAAACAAACCTATTTTTGCTTGTTTAAGTTTGCTTTCTGGTACCATCATCAACAATCAAAATCCTAAAATTGTGTCGTCTTAATTTCATTCTATTATCTTAAGTATGTGCTGCACCAAGCACATCAAAACTGAGTGAAGGACCGGACAGATCACAAAAGAGACAGCTAGCATAATAACTTTAGAAAGTCATAGCATTACATTTTAATTACCTTCCTTTTTATTTAATTTATTTTCATAATGAGATCCTAGATTAATTCACTGCAAGGTACATGTGCCCTACATTAGGAACTTCAGAAGTAATGATTTAATTAAATACAACTTTTGTTACAACTATTTTACTTCTGCTTTTTGATAGTGCAGGAAATGGAGTACATAAAATAGTTTGTTCATAAACACATTATAAACATTTAAATCTGTTTGAGACAAACTTCATCACTAATGTTGTGGTTGGGTGTTCTTCTCACTTCTTTGTTTTCTTGTTGCCATCAAGTGATGTAAATCACTGTTCAAACTCACAGTGTCTTCCAGCTTGTCTGAATGTCTGAACACATTGAGGATGCCAGAAGGGAAAGATGGAAACCATGTATTTGATGACTGAGTACATGAAGCTTAGTACATGGAAAAGTATTTGTTTCTGTCTTCCTCCACGCTTTGTAGAGAATTCACACTTGGGGTTTCATGGAAAGCGTAAGCAAAATATTGGCAATTTACAATCTGATCAAACAAGAACAGCTATTTTTAACTAAGTACCTCTTATTCAGATTGTCCATCAAATTATGAATTTCAGCACAACGCTGTCATACGTTATAGAAAATCTATGTCCAGGGTTGTTGAACTTGAGGTGACATTTGAAACCTGTTATTGCCAAAATGACACCCTAATCATTTGATAATAATGGCAGACTTCTAAGAACTCTGTTTCTAATACTCCTGTTTAGAAAAGTACTGCACATCAAGTGGTAAGGCTAGAAAGCAATTATAGAAGTAGAAACAAAATATTATCTCCTTTTTCTACTTCCAGAAGTTACTTACTGGTTTATTGCATCAAGTCAGCATTGCAGTGTAAAAATATTTTAATATTTCTTATTCAAAACAACCACAATTTTCTTTCTAAAGCCTAGCTTCTGCATCACATATCCTCATTTTTATCATCAATATTATACAATATATTTCAAATATTTCTTATTTATGATTCTATTCCCTTCTTTCCTCTTGCAAATTTCTCATGCAGTATAGCTTCAGTCTTATACTGTAGTGCTTGAGTTATATAATGTAAATCCTAAATTTTTGCCAACTGAGCTTTATAGTATGCATTTTTTATTATGCATATAGTTGCAGTGTTAGGAAGGTCCAGTCATATTGAAAATGCATTTATTAAAAAACCCCAGAAAATAAATATGACTAAGCCAATATGAAGGTATGGACAGACATATATGACCTATTGTACAATCAACAGTATTATCAATAAGGACATAATATAAATGCATGGATTTTTGATACTTGCATATTTACTTGACTAAAGCCTGTCATAAACAAACATGTTACTTTCACAGCCCTATTGTTTTCTACTCTGTGTTTCTTAAATACAAAAAAAAAAAAAAAGGCTAGAAAACTGGTCTGTATGAAGATTCCTTACTAATTTTTTTAATCAACACCCAACAATTTAAAACAAGTGATCTGGAAAAGAGAACCTTCTGCATGTATGACGTTCCCATAGTAATTAGTTTCCAAGTAGTGTAAAAAGTTCAACTGAAGCAGATGAATTTTATTTTTATTTCAATTATTCTTTTCAAGGATAACATGTCAAAGTTTCGCACTTTGCTCTGGATTCAATTCAGTTAGCTCACAGCCACCTAAACGCCAGCCTTCCAATCAGTTGTGATCTACTGCATGAGAATGAGTTATGCAGTTCAAGATGAATTAAAATCTGTAACTCTACCACTGGTCAGAATTTTGATTTAGTCAATAGATTGAATTGAGTTATTTATCCTGAAAACTGTGTAAGAAAATAAATAACCCAGGTTATTAATAAAATGAGAGATAGATTGTTTCAAACACTACTTATTCACCTCTCCTATCAAATTGCTTCAGCCATCTTCGTATAAGAATTTTCTGTAAAATTCAACTCATAGAAATATCTAAAAAAATAATTAAAAAAATATTTGCTGTAGATCATAGTACTTTGGTATGTTTCATGAGATGTAAACACGAAAAAGCTTTGCTCACTGAAGTCATGTGGAAAATGACACATAGCCTTAGACACCTTCATACTTAAGAAAGTGTATTTGTGACTGAATTTTAAGTTAAGAAGTCAGTATGACATCTGAGGCAACATGTCAGATACTTTTTTTTATAGATGTCAATGAATAAGCATATTGAGAAACTTTGTGGACTCTCTTTTGTAGAGAATCAGAGTATAAAGAAATTACGAAAACATAGGATCTGTTTAATAAAACAAAGATGCAAGTGTATTTACAGACAACAGTTATAACGCTTCCTACCGGAAATCAAACAGCAATTGCTTCATTTTATTTCTCTGACACCCTGTTTTGAAAGTGCTCAAAACAGTTTCTTCACAGATAGGTCTTTAAAGAAAACCCCATTGTAACTGGGAAATCTTATTTAATTAATGTGATATGAGGTTATTCACAACCCATTTCCTTGAAAACTATTGCCTAGAAGAGAGGAGAAACACAACAAACAAGAAAGGAGAAAAAGCATTGCTTTTCCTGATTTATTGTTTGCCATTGATTATCAATTTTTATCCTGAGACTGTTCTCATGTAATTACTCTTACAATCAATGTGTAAGAGAGAAATCTAAGGAGATTTTCTTTACAGTCATAGAGAGTCCTCTTGCCTGTAGAGTCAGTGTGAAAAAAGGACTACATGAACAAGTACATCTCAATTAATTACCTTGTCCTTTTTTTTAATCTCTGATTTTAATAACAAAAAAACCCCACCCTACCAGAACTAAATAGTTCACAGTCATGCCACAATAGTTTGGACTTTGCTGCCATACTCACCATATATATGTTAAATAGTTTGTTATTGCACTCTTTGCTCTAACAACTGTTAAAATTTAACTGCAATTTTCCTGCAATCTAAGGTTTTGGCACGTGGCCAGAACAGCTACACAGGCCACCTGTTGCAATTAAGCAGAGAAAAGGTCTGTATCAAGGCACTAAAATGCATGTCCAAACACTTTGTCTAGACTTGGAGTTGAGAAAGTCTGAGGATTTTAACACATTTGTGCAGCTACTTGAAAGGTTATCTGAAGAGATCTAAAGCTCCTAAACTTAAGAATGAGAAGGTAAATGTCAAAGAATATGAGATATAGTGACAAGCAAGATAAATAATGAAACAAGCCAAATCCTGTGTATTAATCACTTTGCTTTGGCTTATATTCAAAGCAGGCCAATGGTTTTCATTCTTAAACATAGGAAGTAGGACATACTGCCACATCTTAAACATTTCTGGTCATTTTCATTCTCTTTAACTTCAGACAGAAGAAATTTCTCTTACCATAGACTTTCTATTTGGGAAGGATATTCCTGAAGAGAAAATGAGAGAATTGTTTAAGGTTTATGCATTAAGTAAACTCATTTTTTTCCAGTATGCTGCCCTTATAAATATACATAGCTAAAAGTTAAAGTTTCATTTGACTTTAAAAAAAAAAATTATTTTAGGATTGTATTTAAA
>WTSP01020491.1:18402-28608 GCA_025331215.1 Actenoides lindsayi
ATTAATTTTTAAGTCACACAAAAAACTGGAAAAGTAGATATCAGACTGATTAAAAACATATATATGTCTTTTTAAAATTTTATTTTGCCAATGAAATAAAGTTTTCAGAAAGCTCTATTCCTTTTTTCTAATGAGAGTGTACCATATGAGTCATTCTCCAGTCTGTCAAGAATAGAATTGTGGTATCTAGTAAAGAATTATTACATACACTGGTAAATATCTATGGAGCAGTCCACCCTTCTCTACTATTTTTAAGAGTTTTCAGATGTGCCAAACATACTGTTTGCATCTACATCAGCTCTACTGTTAAAACATGGTTTAATTAGTGTGTATGGTATATCTATTTGTCCAGATATTCTCAGCGCATAGAACTTGCCAATCACCAATTCTGTTGTATCCAGGATACCAGATGTTTTATTAGAGCTATCACTTGCCATCACTTGCACTTGAACAGAAAACGCCGGTTAAAGACCGGGAGATGAGTGGCTGGAGTGCAGCCTGGTTGAGAGAGACTTGGGAGTACTGGTTGACAACCAGCTGAACATGAGTCACCAGTGTGCCCAAGTGGCACAGAAAGCCAATGGGATCTTGGCTTGTATCAGGACTAGTGTGGCCAGCCGGACTAGGGATGTGATTCTCCCCCTGTATCTGGCACTGGTGAGGCCTTTCCTCAAATACTTTGTGCAGTTCTGGGCCCTGCACTTCAAGAAGGATATTGAGGTGATGGCGCGGGTCCAGAGGAGAATGACAAGACTGGTGAAGGGACTGGAGGGAAAGTCTTATAAGGAGAGGCTGAGGGAGCTGGGGCTGTTCAGCCTGAAGAAGAGGAGACTCAGGGGAGACCTCATCACTCTCTACACCTACCTAAAAGATAGTTGTAGGCAGATGGGAGCTGGACTTTTCTCCCAGGCAACCAGTGACAGAACAAGAGGGCATGGCCTGAAGCTGCACCAGGGGAGGTTTAGGTTAGATATTAGGAAGCAATTCCTTATGGAAAGGGTCATTAGACACTGGAATGGCCTTCCCAGGGAGGTGGTGGAGTCATCATCCCTCGTGGTGTTTAAGGAAAGATTGGATGTGGCACTTAGTGACATGGTCTAGCTGGGTGGCATGGTGTCATGTTTTAGGCTGGACTTGATGATCTCAAAGGTCTATTCCAGCCTCAACGATAATTCTGTGTGTAATTCTGTGTGTAAAACCTGTCTGTCTCACTGTCAAACATGCCTTACAAACAACCTAGCCCAGGAGCACAAAAGAGGGGGAACATACAAAGAATTTTTAAGGAAAGGTGGCCTAAAAAAGAAGGGGGACTCTTTGTCAGGGAGTGTAGTGATAGGATGAGATATAATTGCTTTAAATTAAAAGAGGGTAAAGGTAGATTTAGATTAGTTATAAGGAAGAAATTCTTTACTATGATGGTGGTGAGGCACTGGAACAGGTTGCCCAGACAAGTTGTGGATGCCCCATGATTGGAAGTCTTTTAAGGCCAGCTTGGACTTGTCTTTGATCAACATGGTCTAGTGGAAGGTGTCCCTGCGCATGGTAGGGAGGCTGGAACTAGACCATCTTTAAGGTTCCTTCCAACCCAAAACATTCTATGATTATATGGATTTAATCATAACATTGGCATTTAGAGTGGTAAAACAGTACTGATGCCAATAGTTAGAATTTTTTTGTTTGATGAAGTATTCTCCATCTTTTTCCTAGATCTGTGGTAAAGGTGTGCTAATCCAAATCATTTTACACACTGCAGTACATTCTACCACCATCTCCTTGTCTGAACACTTGCAAAATTTCTTTGAGGCAGACTTTTCTTATGTAATTTCAAGCTTAATTTAACTCATCATACAAACAGACATAACAGAAGAATGCCATATCCCATAGCAAACAGAGCTGGGCACATATTGTGGGACTGTGTCTTTATCTAAGTAAAATCACTATGGCTCTGTGCCCCCTATTTAAATAAAAATTATTTCAGACAGATGTAATTAGGTCATGGCTGGTGAGCTGCATTTTAAATTTTTGTTTTCGCTCTGCTCAAGTCCAGTGAGGCAACATCAGCACTAATCAGTGGACCTTGCTTTTCTGCACTGTAGTTACCCATGCTACTCATCTTAATATCTAATTCTTATTTACTTCCTCATGTCTTCTCTCTCAGTGTTTACCTATAGCCTTTTCCTGAAACTACGTCTTTATTCATTTAAAAATTTTCCAAAGATTCTTAGGTTTCTAGGTATGAAATACTAAATAATTTTTTTAGCCTCCAAATCTTAACAAGTTTCAGAAGGAAAGGTTCAGAATCAAGTAACAATATACTAAGAACAGATGTTAAATAATGTTCAAAGTAGCAATTGTGCAGACAATGGCTTGTTTGCAATACATACTGAGTATTGAAGCACTGCTGTAAATCTTACTCCCAGACTTGTGTTAGGGGGTAGGTATTGCAATGAATACAAGTTCACTGAAGCTGATCTTAAAGATGCAGTTGTGTAGAACACATCTCAGATACTGTTTAGTTGCTGGGTTTGTCCCATTTCACATAGAATATTAGAAAATATCTGTGTTCTTAGTCTGGAGTTTTATATTCTGTTCTTTGATTTATATTTCTCCAATGATTTTGTTTTCTTTTTTTCCAAACTACCAGCACTTAGGTATTAAGAGGAAAAAATATGAGAAAGGATCAATGATTATGTGAGGCACACCTGGAGTGGTAAGTTAAAACTAGTTGCATAAATAGAGTGCATTACAAAAGTATTTCTGTTCTAATACATTGTGGAACCAGGAATGTCAAATTTTGTAACAACTCTCCTACTGGCTCACCTTTCCTTTCTGAAATGAAACATTTATTTCAAAACCACAGATAAATTCTCTGATCCAGTTCCACCCCTGACTTTGGAGCTTTTCAGAATCTCAAAGCAATTAGTACGTAAATGTCCTCATGATGGGAATTTTAAAAAAATCATTTATTTATTAGTATCGCACACTTTTAATGAAGACACAAGGCTTGACTTTTCCAGGCATAACTGATAAATATTTCCCAAATGTTTTCACAAATTGAGAAATGGACATAAGAACAGAAACAGCAGAGGATACTGAAATTAGCAGGAGTAAGCATCTGTGTCTCAGCTTCTATCTCGTTTCAGGTAAGGAATCAAAAAGATAACATATTATATTACAAAAATGATGTTTACTTCACTCTGCTCTCATATGTGTCTACTTTCCATACCTTCTTTATCCTTCCTTAGAGAGCACCTTAAGATGGTGCCAATTTCAGATGTCTCCTTCCATAGTTAACATTAAGTTTTTCCATTTGCAGTTGAATTGATGTGTATGCATATTTTAAAATACTGTGCACTGGAAAAGCTCCTTCTGTGAAAAAATCTGAGCGTATTTTCCTCCCAGCTGTACTCTGCCTTTGTGGCACCTTGTCAGCTTATAATGAGAGCAATGGGGCAGATCTTACTGAGCAGAGACACTGTGGTGTCTTTACATTTCTCTCTGCATGCTCTGTGAATTGACACTAGTCAGTTGACTTTTTAGGGGAAATACATAGTCCTTTTTACAGAAGGCTGGAATATTGGTTTAAAAATACTGGGTTTTATAGTTTCCCCTAGTCCATGACCCTGTTTCCTTTGGAGGGTACAGAATACAGAAGACATATGAAGATGAAGTGCAAGGCTATACTTAAGTGATGGGAGAAGAAAGTGCATACTACAATGGAATGTTTTCAACACTTTACAGATTAACATGTTTTTAGTAACAGGTTTCAGTTTTGAAACTCTTCCAGTCATGAGTCCTATGAAAGAATTTGGCTTCGTTTACAGCCCTAGTCAGAGGGCTGGTTATATTCTAATAATATTGTTGGAAACAATTAAATGTTGCCTTGGCAATGCATGAATCCAACAACGGGACATAGTATATTTCTCCTCCTAGGTAGGGGTTTTTTTTTTGGCATAAAATAAAGGTAAAAGGAATTTTTTGACTTCTTGAAAAAGAAATAAACTAAATCCAGTCCCTGTACCTCAGGAACCTAAAATTTGTGTAGCTTGAGGACCCTAGACCTGACTGTTAAAAATCAGAAAAATAATCTGTGTTTTCCCTTGGAACTTCACAATTAAATGATCATTATTTGTATGCATTGTGGACACAAAAAATAGCCATTGAAAATGTTGAAAGCCTTTACTTTCTTACAAAATAATGAAGTTGAACTGCTTGAAATAGAAAGCTTGATTATCTACTCTTCAGAATAGGTGAATCAGTTTTTAATACCTGTAATTCTAGGCAGTAGCCAACATTATTATTTTCAAGAATATGAACATCAAAAGGAACTGGATTGTAATTCCCACTTTTGCTACAAGGTCAGTGTTTAAGTCCTGACTAGAGATGGCTGAAATTCAAAACACTGTAAATTCAATTGTTGACATGTTCAGTAAAATTACCCAAATTAATCAAACCTCAGATGTTTAACTGGAAAGACAGTTTCACAAGACCTTAAAGAAAGAAGATCTTTATTTTTCCCACTACTTGTACTCCTCAATATTTATATATTTCCTATCATCTCAACAAATACCAATATTTTATGAACTAAAAGAAAGAATACCAGGTGAATGTTAAAAAAAAAAAGCCAACAAACTTACAGATCCTTGATATAAAACATTCCAGTGTATGTTATTTGCAATTGAACAAATATATTGTCACTGGGGCTATTATTTTTCACCAGGATTACATTTCTTATTGTCAGATAACACCTACACTAATTCTTGTTTCTCTGGAAGTTGGGTTTTTTTAAAATTTTACAGCTTAGTGCCTTTTAAAACCAACATTTTTGCATCTTTTTCCATATCTTTTTATTAGAGATTTCAACATTCCGGGATACCCAACATACTTGTGTCAAAACAAAAATCTACCTTATAATGCATAAAGTTAATGTGATTAATAAGGGAGAATTTTTTAAAAAATACTAAAGAAAATTAAAATAATTACTCAGTAAGAAAAGGGAAGAAATGAGAGCATTTCTTACAGAATTTAAAATGCTGATCATGTTTTATTTTCATTGCAAATTGAGAATGAAACAGACTTCCATGATCAACTGCATTTTCATATTTAAATTAAAATATATGCAGAAAAAAAAAAAAAAAGGCTAACTCTCTCAAATATTTTTTTTCTTTCTGAAATAAACTCTGAGTATTTTCAAATCTAAAAAAATATCCTCAAATAATCCCCAAGCAATAATGTCAGCTATGGACCTCACAAATGGGTAAAAGTAAATTACAAGCTGTGTCTTTGAAAATTATCCTTGATCTTGATAGAATTCTCTAAGTGTTATACATTCTGTAGCCCTAAGAAAATACTTGTAAAAATGAGAGATTGTATGTGTGAACAATAATTTTAAACTTAATATATACTTATACAACAATATTGATTCCCATTCTCTTAAAGCTCAAAAGTTTTTGTATGGCTTAACTGCTGTCAAAACAACAGGAAATAAACCAGACTGTTTAGGATGATCCTTGTAAAAGCAGTCACTTCTATGAATAATTCAAAATCTTAGTATGTTTTCTCAGTATAAATCTGAAACAAATGCAAATATCAGTAAAACAGCTTGTGGGACTCTGCTAATGGCAATAGTTCTCTATCACACAAAATAAATATTTTATGTATAAGATTTCTGAATTAGAGAGAAGGAACGAACAACAGGAGGGAGAGGGAATAATGGTGACAGAAAAAACTATGATCTTCCTTGCAGACAAGACTGGTAATAAAAAGCATTTTTAGCATAATGAATCTGAATGGCAGAGAAACAAATGACATCTACCTGTATAAAGTAGGTTACAGAAAATAGAAATTTCAATATCTAGGATTTACAGTTCAGACCAACACAATATATAGAACCACCTTGTAGTGGAGATTTATAAAGGAATAGTTTTTCTAACAAAGGAAAAACCTAAACCAAACAATATTTAGAAAGCATATTGACCAGCCTGGGCCCTGCAAGCAGCTAAGCAGGCAATTGGTAGTCTGCCTGAGAAGCACATGATAAGGGAACAAAAAATGTCTATGTCACTGCTATGACATTTCCTTAAGCAGAGTCTTCAAAACTGATTACTGGCACTCAAGCAAGTTCTGAGGTGTGTGAGGAGCAGCCACAGGTGGTTGTCACTCAAATTTATGCTGCTTCCCCTGCAGCAGGAGCTTGCTCTTTGAGGTCTGTCTGTTGGATCACTCTCCCCTTTTCCTGCAGTTCTGCTCTGGTGACAAGGGAGTCTGGTCCTGCCTTGCATCCTCAGCTAAGTAAAACATTCGTATGCTTTACAGTGTTTTGTTTATTTGTTTGTTCATTCACTTCTTAGTTTGGTTTTTGTTGTTGTTGTTTTTTAATCTAGTGCTTAATTTCATATATTTTTTCCAGTTTGCTCATCCCCATGTGTTGCATTGGTAAAAGCATGTGTCTTCAACTTCTTCTACCAAAGGGAAGAAAATACATCTGGCATGTGAAATTGCATGCTAAGCAACCACAAGTGTACTGCACCCAGATTTAGTTTAAGAGCAGAAGAATTCCAGAAAACCACTTTTAAATAGATAAGGGAATTAAGTTCTTCTTGAAGGAGTGCTTTCAGGAACAAGAAAGTGGTTAAATTATTGCAGTAGTCCTCTAGCCACCGTATCTCATAAAACCGCTTGAGCTCAGTCCAGCTTCTGACTTTTATAGAAGATGGATTTGATCCTGTGAGAGATAATTGTGTATTGCTATATCTAAAGTTCAGATAATGACCAAGGAATAGAGACAGAAGTCATTAAACAGTTCATTTTGGAGAGATGTTAAGCAGTTCACTAATATGACCTCTTGTATTTAGTTCTAGTATATGAACTTGGTAAATTGAAAAGGTAAAAATTCCTCATAAATTCATAGAGTAGCGAAGGACACATTGAATATTAGAAATATTTTCCTTATAGACAGGAAATTCTGAGTTACTTATGAAGAGATATTATAATGCTAATAAGTAACTGGGAATTAAGTTCATAGAAGGCAAGATAAGGCCAATGTAAGACAAGGAAAAACAAAGAAGAAAAAGAAATTAGCCAAGTTTTCTAGATATGCCTCTGGATAATAGGTATGAGCCAAAGGGAGCTCATTCGGTTCCCTTCTTGGAACACGTATCTACTTGTAAGTTCGTTAGTAGAAAGAAATATAGCCAGTTTAACATTTTAAAGCAGGGGCTTTGCAAGTTATTAGTGATTATTACAGTATAATAATATACTCCAAAACTCATGTATTTCTCATAAAAACAAGTAATAAAAAGTATAATTTAAAAATCAGCTAGAGTCATCTCTATCTAACAGAATATGAGTATTTTCACCTAAACTCTCCTGTTGATTTATTAAAACAGAGAAAAAAATGTCATGTGTTTGTATTTATAGCAAAGAGTTTATCAAAAGAACAGCTGGCTATTTTTGTAATGACTAAAACTCCAGCTCCATTTATATAAAGTCTCTGTTTTGTTCTATGATGCTCTGATTAATTATATGCAGAATAATTAATTGATTAATCAGATATTTGGTTATTGCAGTCTCTCCCTGGATATTTATTTTTATGCTTATCTCTATGGAATAATCACTTTCATATTTCTAATTACTCATTAGTGAGGAAAATTTGTTAAACCTTTCACAGTATTTTTATCTTTCTACCATGAGTTCACAGAGACATGTTTTCAGATGTAATTATAAGTAGAAAGGATGACTTATCTTAGTAAAATATAAAAAAAAAAAGCCATAGAAAATATAGCTGCATATTTCAATATCTAAATATTATAATAAAGCCACATAAAGATTCAGACATGTGTCTAAGAGCCAGTAATATTATGCACAAATATATGGGGAAAGATGCTGCTGGACACGCAGATGGCAAGAAAGAAAAGGGCCTCAATATGTTGGCAGCGTCTTCTGGCTTTTCGGAGAGTTTACACGGATAAGAGCACACTGATTCTTGCTGATATATTAGACTACTTTTTGAAGAAATGGTTTCATGATGTGGCTTTATACCTTCTCATCCTTCATTTCATTCTTACCATTCAAAATAAGAATGGTAAATTGAATATGGCTCAAAGCTACCTAGAATAGAATTATATACCACATCTGCCTAAATCAGCAGTGAGAGACTAGAAGTATAGTATTGACAGAAGTTGAGCACCCTAAATTTTAATTAGATCAATCAACTCATTAAGAGATTCATGGAGATTACTCAGAGTGTTGTAGAACCTGCATTTTGAAACGGTACCTATTATTTTTCTGTGAACAGAATTGAATTTTAAAATAAATAAATATAGTCTTGGATTGAGGTGAGTAATTATGCATCATATAATCACATAAAGAGATAGACCTGCTGGATACCCAACTAATAGCAACAGTTGTTTTACCTGCACCAGGTGTTACTTCTCAGTGATTAATAATGGGAAAACCTGTGGGACAGTGTCCTTCCTACTGTGTGTACTTAGGGAGCACTTGAGCCAGTAGAAAGCACTCTAAGCTTTGAACCAGCAGTAGGTAATATATACCTAATATGACTACTCTATATATACTTAAAAGCTCTAGACTTTTAGATTGTATTATTACTAAACTTGTCATCAAGGATGGAGGAGTAAGTCCAAGCAAAATCAGGATGATGTTTTAATAAAGAATAAAAACCCTCTGGCATACTGAATATTCCCAGAGACTTTAATTGTAAAAAATAAAGGTGTTTGACCCAGGCATCTGTCTACTTCTGTTTTCTATGTAAAAAAACCCCAAACAAACAACAAAACACAAAAGCAAAAACCAAAAGCAAATCAGCCAGCTGTGTTTCTTGTGTATAACACAGCTAAAAAGAAGAGAAAGGCTGTTTTTCTTTCTGGTGCACATCCACAGAAAGAAGTAGAAAGGCAAATTTAGCAAGGAGCATGTTCAGTCAATTCAAGAGCTTCTCTTCAGGGCACATTTGAAATAAGGTGTTTTCTATCTCTCCTTCCCCTTCTCCCTTCTTCTTGATTTCCCAGTTCAGAAACACTGAATGAATGGTTATAGTACTGTAAGAGTACCACATGGTCACTCAGCTGTGGTAGAAACTTACGTCGTGATGGTTCCATTGCATTTTTATGTGTAAAAAGAATTGCAAGACAACAAATGGTTGCACTGTTTTCTCTAGTTCTTTCCAGTTTCTGTGCATTACATTGAAATGAATGGAGCTACAAAGAAGGGTTACTCTACAGAATTGCTAACTGGCATTATTTCCTCCATTTGACCCTTTGGCAAAGTGTTTTCTGGAAGTACTACAAAACACAATGAAAAACCACTAATTCATTCAGAAGGCAGATTCTTCAGCAGTTCACATTACTTTCTAACTAACAGTTGAAATTTGCTGCAAGCTAAGCATTTGTTTATATTACTCTTGCTTCATTTGAAAGGAGTGCCAGTATAAAAAACACTGAGTTCTACAATGGGATGTTGTGGAACACTGAGGGCTGCAAAACTATTTGATATGGCAATGCATATAAGTCTAGGGAAATGGAATAAAATGAAGAAATGACTGTGTCACTTGCCCTGTTTACATGTCTAAGCAACAAAGAGTGTTCTGAAGAAAAGTCAGACAATGAGAGCAGTCTCCTGAATATAGCCAGCAGTTACAATTCAGCCTAATACTGCTAGTGCTTAGTTACTACTGATCATTGATTGATCCACATATTTTTTTATCAACTTCTTTTTCTTACAAATACCAAAACCACAGTGGTTACAAATAATAGGAAAATAAATAAGCTACCAAACTAAAAGGCAAAGCTTAGATTTATTATGTAAAACTAATAGTAAAATAGTAGTAACAGTAAAATAATTGGTTAATTCTTTCTTTTAGAAAGACATTAACATATAATAGGAGGGGGAATTTTTTAAATTCCTATTAGTTTACATGTTGCCTTAGAGGTTACTGACAAGTCTGTCATAGTCTTCAGCAGAAACTGCATTAGACCAATGCTGAGGCCTTTTGAAAATTGCATTCACATGTGGCACAGGAACAGAAAGAAGTTGCAAAGGAGTACAAAATATTATAATTTATAGTATAAAAAAATGAAAGAATACAAGGTTCCCTTCATGTGATATTTATAATTGTCACGGTTTAGGGTCAGGGCAGCCCCTTAGACCTATAACAGATGCTCTCTGTTAACCCCCCTCCCTCCCCAA
>WTSP01020497.1:0-21095 GCA_025331215.1 Actenoides lindsayi
CCAGCAGAATGCTGGGGGGGACTGTGTCAAATGCTTTACTAAAGCCCAGGCAGACAATATCCACAGCTCTTCCCCCATCTATTAGGTGGGTCGCCTGGTCATAGAAGGGAGATCAGGCTGGTCAAACAGGACCCATCCTTCATAAACCCATGTTGGCTGGGCCTGATCCCCTGCACTCGCCATGTGAGCGCACTGGAGATGAAGCACTCCATAATCTTTCCTGGTACCGAGGTCAGGCTGACAGGCCTGTAATTCCCTGGATCCTCTTTCTGGCCCTTCTTGTAGGTGGGCCTGACACTGGTGAGCCTCCAGTAGTCTGGGACCTCCCCTGTTAACCAGGACTGTTGATAAATGCTGGAGAGTGGCTTGGCAAGCTCCTCCACCAGCTCCCTCAGTACTCTCAGATGGATCCCATCCAGGCCCATAGACTTGTGGGTGAACTGAAGATCACATTAAACCGTATCCAGTCCAGACTGTGTGTATTATGACTGTGTATTTTCCAGTTCCAAGGTGGCTTTTCCTTACCACAACTATTTGCTTTCCAGATGGAAAAATGGAAAGACTGGCTTGGATGAAAAACAGTCTTTAGCTCTGCCCCTCTGCAGGTAATCAAACCTGCTTATGGTTTACAAATTTGGTTAGGATTATTAAAGTTGATGCTATTTTATTGAAATGTCTGAAGCTAACAGAAACTTGGGACCCACGGCACTACAGGTCTGCACAAAAGTCTCTGTCCAAATGAGCAAGAGCCTCTGACATCACCCAAAGAGATCTGTGGCTTTTCTGACTTATTTTTAACATGCCACAGAAGGGATTAGAAAGGAACTTTGTACCATCTGTCTGTCCTGGACTGCAAGTAAGCCTTTCTGGAAATTACTTGAACTTTTTGGTGTGGACAGGCTGCTCAGATGTTTGTTTCCTGTGAACTGGTCATCCATCAACTCAGGACCCAAGGTGCTATTGCTGCCTCTCCTCAGGCATTTACAGGTTGTGCATAAAAATATTTCCATGTTATTTTTTTTCAGCCTCAGGGCATTGCATAAGGCCTGTAACACCAGCTTTTTCAAAGCAATTGTCCTTAAAATGATATGTCTTTAAATAAAAAATGAGCTTCTTAATCAGCTCCAAAACAGGCTGATTATTTTAATTTTTTAGTAACATTTTTCACTCCCTTAGCTAATGGAAAGACCTATCGCTTATCTTAGAGCAAGTACCAACATCTGCTGCATAAAGAGCACATCTGCTGAGCAGGACGAGAAGGGGCAGGCACAGAGATCATCCCTGAAGAGCATGGTAAGGTATGGGGATGAGCAGAAATAAGAGGCTGCGGAAGCTGTTAAGAGCCTCTTGGTACAGCTGCTCTCTGGGCACCCTGCAGCATGCATGGCTCCCCTGCCCTGTGCTAGCCCTGATAAGCCTCCTTCAGCACAGAGGAGAAGCCTTCCTGAACCCCAGGAATTGGGCTTGTCACTAAACTCATAGTTTCTGATGTTAAATACGAAGGATTTTTTCTACTCTTTTCATGACATTCTGCCCATATTGCGTGCCATGAAAATTCAGGGCTGTCACAGAGCCTTGGGGTGACGCGCTGGTGAATACCTTGGCTGAGCAAGGTTTTAAGTGTATTTACTTCCCCTTGCCCACAGATGGGACAGCTCCTTCTCTAGGCTTCAGACCACAGGACTTGCACAAGGGAGTGCATCATGCTTTGGTGGCATTCAGGAGTGGCCGCATGGGACAATTTATAGTATTTGGCATCTTTCTATTAAATATTTATAGAGGTACTGTATTGCAGTGGATTATATTGCTGGCTCGTGCAATTCAGGTGATAAAAATGCCCTTTGTAATCTATGGGAAAGGAACCCATCAGCACTGTAGAAGTAAGATTTACAAACCGCAGCATCATCAACTAGCTGGAATCCAGGACATGGGCAAATGTTATTCCTCCAATAAACCCCAGGTACAGGGGAAAGTCCACCTGTGCCTGCTGACCCAGGCTCCTACTGCTTGTGTTGGTGATGGAGATGGGTTAATGTCTCGGTCTGAGAATGATCCTGGACTTCCAGTGGCAGCAGTGACAGATTGCGGCTGAGGACGAGCATCATTCACCCTCACACAGCTGGTGTATAAAAAATCTAAAAGCTGCAGGCAAATAAATACACAGTCTCAGGCTCCTCTGCTGGAAGACAGAAATTGTAAGAATCTGTAATATCTGTCTAGAGGCAGGAACAATATTTCATTTCGTTAAAGGGAACCTTCTTGTTCCCCAAGCACATGCATAAATACTGGTGCAGAAAAACCCACAAATGAGTTTTCATCAGAAGCAGAAATGAGCTATGAAATCGTGTTCAATATAGCAGTGATTTTTTCTTTTCACTGCAGGACAGGACTCCAAGGGTGCAAGACAGAAATGCTTGAAATGACAATCTTCATATAGAGATTTTATTTTAGTTCATCCTCTGTGCCTTGTTTTCCTTCCTTGTAAGTAAGTCATTTTGCCAGAAATCCCTGTCACTGCCCTGGCAGCCCCCATCACACTACAAAAGGAGGCGACGGTGGGTCAGTCTTCTCCTTGCTGCTCATCCTGGCTGTGCCCTGCTCGCAGGACACAGCTCTGGGGCAGAGCTGACTTTGAGGGAGACTCTGTCTGAATCCCCAACCATCCCCCATGTCAGTCTGTGAGATGGGGGGCAAGCTGCCTCCTTTTCAAGAAGACATCCTGGGGGGCCTTGCAGGGATGCTGCAGTTGGTGATCCTCTGGTCAAAACTGCCCCCGAGAGCCAAGGATGTTCACGCTCCTCAGTGCTCAGTTGGAAGCAGACCAAGCTCTTCCCATAGGTACATTTCCTGGGTTTGGAGAATTTCTGAAATATTTTTATGCAAGCTGAAAATAAATCAGATACTTGTACAAAGTCTCAAAATAGCCAAGTTCAGACAGTCTATAATATAATCATCCAGATTAGAAACCAACCATCATCTGGAGGGCATGTGTGACCCCAGCTCTGTCTGTAGGGATCTCTCAAATGGGGATTTTAGGCAAGGGGCTGTCAGGTGGGGCTGGGTTTTGGGAGTTCGGTAGGAAGCTCTGTGTACCAGTAATGCAGAACATGGTGTGGGATGGAGGTAATCGTCTGTTGGTAATGCTGACAGGGCTCTTCTGTTTCTTCATTCACTGTGACCTCTGAATGTCATTGAGGTGGCTACAGCAGGGACCCTGCTCCTCAACAGAGATGGTTTTGGTGTTGTGAGGACCCCAGCTAACCTGGGGAGGTGACAGCTGCAGGCAATGGAGTGACTCCACCAGGAGCTCTGGCTTAGTGCCCTGCCTGCTCCCACACCTGCCTGCGTGACCCAGGCATTGTGCCTTTGAGCAGACAGACAGATAGACAGCCATGGGTATTAATCAGAAATGTGTCTGCTGTCAGTACACTCTCCCCTCAGGACTTACAGCCATACACTTGGTTTGATATCCCTGCCTGGTGCAAACAGAAGTGTCTGATCCTCCCCTCTTAAACCTGCCCTCAGCAACTGCATCGCACTTGTCTGTGGGTGACTCAGAGGTCGCTGCTGGGAAACACAACCCATCCCAATGGGTACTGATGGGCTGTCCCACTCCATCTTGGCCTCACCTGGGCACTGGTGAGCAGCCTCACCCCCTACCCCCCCTAAGCCCCTGTGCCTCAGCCCTCTTTTTTGGGGGGTAGGAGGAATTCCTGACACATTGGTAAAACCAAACCCTTGCCGTTCCTGACCAGCAGCGCTGTGTGCCAGGTTACTGGAGAGGTTTTATCTCAACCTGCTGGGTCTCCCCAGCACCTCACCATGTGCATCATGGGACTGACTGGTGCTTCAACAGCTGGATCCTTCGGTCTTGCAGTGGCCCTGCTCATGGCCTTGAGCCATGTCATGCCTATGGCCTCCAGGTGGGAAAAAACAAACTGGAGTAATAGCAAAAGGAGCCAAGACTGGCAAGCAATTGATTTGTTTCTTTAATATTTTCTGCTTTTTTTGATGAGGGATTTTTTTTCAGGACAAAAGTGGAGTAAGGGATTAGATAAGGAGGAGCTGAAAGAAGTGAGCTTGGATCAGGACAGAAGAAAAAAAGAAAAAGTCTGAAAAACAAAACAGGTGCTTTGTCACGGGAATTCCATACACACACCAAAGGCAGCATGCTACTAGATCCACCAGAGAGCACAGGGTATTCCAGGCAGCTGGGTTGCCAGGGAATAAAGCTGTCTTCCTTTTGCAGGAGAGCCACCTCCTGTGTTGCACTTACACAGTTGCACTTACACCACCTCCTTCACGGTGCAAATTCAGCCCTGGCAAAACCAAACATGCTCCATGGCTGAAACTGTTTTTCTGCACCTTGAACTTGCATGGTTCCGAGACACTGGAAAATGTCACTGTTTCTTCCTCTCCATGCTCATTCAGGTTTTCTCAGCTGTTATCAGTGTGAGCTCATAAATAACATTTCCTGTGAGAAAGTTTTTTATAAACAGATGTACAAAAATGTCAGGACCATCCTTATTTTAGTGGAGCCTTATATGAATTTGTCTTCAAATCCTTTGGATGACTAATTCCTCTTTGAATCCCGTATAAGAACACATGGTGATTAATCATTAAAATAATAATCACTATACTGACTGCACATAGTTTAATCTTTCAGGAAATAAAGAAGTGATTGAAACTTACTATTATCAAACCAGACTGAGTTTGTTCAGAAGAAAAAAATAATTCTGTTATTTTTGTACAAATTGGTATAATGAGCTGTCTCCGTGCTATTATCTCTGAGCATTAACTGGCTCTATTATGCAGGATAATATTCAGAATAATTATTGCTTATCTGCATGTACATACATTGAATAATAAAATAATTAGACCTTTTAAAACAAGGGATGGAAAAGATTTCATTTACTGTAACTCTGACTTTCTGATTATAAGGTTGGAATAAATAATTGATCTTTTACCAGTGTGTCAGGGCAGTAAATGCAGGATTTATAGATATCAGTACAGGCTGTGCGTAAGGTGTGTATTTTGTCCAGCTCTAGACTGAGCAGAGATTTACAAAAGGATGTGAAAGATCTGGGCTGTTGAAATTTGGAGGTGGATGAAGGTTGCTGAGGACATCATGCTCTTTCTAAGAACAGTGCACCCCTGCTACATGTAACTGCATTTTGGTGCAGGGGCTTGCAGCACATGTCCTGTGGCAACCTGCACATACAGAGAGGGGGATGCGCCGAGGCTTTTGCAGAAGTGGAGACTCATCTCTTATCTGGGTGAAGGGCTGGTCGCTTCCATCCCAACTGGTCAAACTTTCCTGCAGTGGAGTGAGCACAGCCCATGAATCTCAGACTGACATCTCGTGCAGAGTTGACCCAGCCACCACATCTCAGAAAAGCTGTCTGCGCTCTTGGATGCTAGCCACACACTGGAGTCTCCTGAAATAAGGCACTTCTGTGGAAGCTAGTTACCAAGGGAGCCTTCATGTGCTTAGGTTTTGGGCTCTGCCTCTATCTCCCATCTGTATTATGGGGCAACGTCTGTTTCACACAAGTGCAAGGAAGAAAAAAGTGGTAATAGTATTAAAAATGGTGATACGTCACTGGACAGAAAGGCAAAGAGCTCCAGGCCTGGTATTTCTTTGGGTGTGTCTGAAAGATGCACAGTGCATTTTTCAGACATGCCCAAAGACATCCCTGATTTCTACAGGAGAGGTGTGGGGATGCTGGATGTAACCCCCATGGCTGTCAGTTCAGGAGCAGGACCTGTCAGTTCAGGAGCAGGGTGGCATGAGGCTGAACCTTCTGGCCCCAAAGGGCTCTTCAGAGCTGGGAACCAAATCACACATATGAATTAGGGGTTGGTTTTTAACATGACTGTGAGAGTAGGCACACCCTGGGGATCATCAAAGCCTCTTTATTGTAGTAACCCAAACGAAGTGGAATAGGTGGGGGATGGATACGCAGAGGACAGTATTAAAATGTTGTAGTGAAGAGATGAGTGGCACTTTGAGGTTCACTTTTTTGGCTGTTGCTCATTATTTTGAAGAATCGCATTTCTATGTATCATATGCTAGATCCTCTTGCCTTCACTGACACTTCTTTATGAGCAGGCTGACCTGAGCCAGGCTGTTGTACATATATTCTTGGCCAGTGACTGATTTTGCTTCATTTGCCATCTCACGAATGTGACATCCTGACTTGCATATATGCTGTGCAATAGTCCTGAGTAATGACAGTGGGTGTTATCCATTTCTTGATGGATAATTATTTTAAAAGAGGGGGTTGTTTGCTTGCCTGTTTTTTTTTAGAATGCCTCAGAAATAACTGAACTATGTCAGATAATGAAGAGAAGCCAATTCATCTCATTCTCTCTTGCAAATCCCAGACACTGGGTTAATCACACAAATGATTAGGAACTCGAAGAAGACTGCTGGAACATTTTAATTCTGTTTGTTGAGAGCTGTAAACATAATTGATTTACATTTTTCTCCAATAAGTTAATTGGAGAGAGTGTTCCCATTGTGAATAACATCAGATTCAAGGCTATATGGCTTGCAAACTCCACTGGAGAAAATACAGATCACTCCTTGATGCAAAAGGATGAAAAGGATAAAGACTAATGACTGGTAAATGTTGGCTTCCTGTAAACAGAAAATTACTAAATCTGACAAATGCTATACATTAGCACTGTAACACAAGAAGAAACATGCTCTCCATTATCCATGATAAGTTAATGGATCAGGGCTGAAATAATATAAAAAAATAATTAAAGAAAATCTTTGGAAACACAGTGTCCAGCTTGGTTCAGAACAATTTTGGATTTAAAAACCTCTGTTTCCTGGAAATATTGCAATTAACTGAAGGTTTGGTGTATGAAACTTTTTTCCATCACAGAATGTAGACTGGCTGAAGATGAAAATCCCTACAGAAGAAAGTCCCTTTAGATAAAGTCTTCTGCTTTAATTTTGGTGGTGTCAGAGAAAGAAAGGGAGGGAGAGAGCTGAGGACTGAAATGTAGCAGACCCGTGTTTAAACTCCTGCTGATGCTGCATATCTTAATCTTCACTAGTTTGTCTAAGGTCTCCCTGATGTGTCTTTTTATTTCTTTCCAGAAAAATCTTTGTAATTTCTGCATGGAACCAGGTAATCTATGATATTTTGTCTGTGAAAGAGTATTCTTTTTTTTTTTTCTGGCCAGTTGTAAACTCCCACTGAGAAGGCAGGGAAAATACAGATGCTATGAAATATTCTTTGTATGCCATTGTTACCTCCTGTTTGTATGGCAGAGTGAAACAATTCAGAGACTATAATGGCTCACAATTCAGTTTCCTCAAAAAATACTAAAAATTCCATAAATAGCAAAAAAAACCCCAAACCTTGCAATGACTGGTAGCATAAAAAGCACCCTTATCAGCATGATACAGGCAGTTGGGTGAAAAGAGCAAGAGAGAGGGTCTTCTAAGTAGTGAAAAGAAATTTAATTAAATAATGCTTTTAAATGTTTCAGCAAACATTAATCATTTTAAACATGCAAAAAGTTTCCTTCTGATGCAGCCTAATCATGGTGACAGACAAAATAATGTCCCTTCTTAATGTGATTAATGCAGGTCAGGGCTTGCCATGTGTTTTTGCTAACATGGCTTGCATTAATCACATGGATGTCGCGAGCATCTCTGCCCTTGCCAGCGCTTATATTCACAGCTTCCTGTGGTATCAGCACAGCTTCCCCGGCAGCAGCAGGGCAGTCAGGCTGGAGCCCTCAGCCTTGCTTACCTGGCCAAGTGAGCTCCTTCAGGGCAGGTTGCTTGGGGTCCCAAGCCCATCTTCTTAGCAAAGAAATTTTGTCATCATCTGCTGGTAAAAACATATAAGGAAGACTTTTAAGCAACAAAATTTGAAGATACTTGTAATTACCTTTGATCCTAACTTCTCAGCATTGCTACCAAAGCAGAAAACCCATATAGTACCTTTTAAATATCCCTAGTAATCCTAACTCTTTTATAGAGTCTAAATTTTCATCCAAATCCCTGACATCTTTGCTGGTAACTGAATGATAAAAACATGAATTAATGTGGTTATTTTGAAGGTGCAATTAGCTACTACCGTAAATCCGATTTTTCTGGACTAAGTCTCTGAAAAAGGAGAGAATAGCAATTTTGAAATACATCTAGAAATTCTGCTGCTTCACCAGAAAAGACAGGCTAGATAATTTCTGCCCCATGCAGTGAAGTTTAGGGATGTCACTGTGGATGCCACCATGCCCTTAGGATGTGCTGGATGGAAGCTGTGTGAATGGTGCTGGGGTAGGTACAAGGTGGGTGGGCTGATTCTCTTGGCACCTTCTCATCTCTGAAAGCTGCAGTGTGAAGGATATCAAATTCTCCAAAAGTCTGTCTTTCCAGACACGAAACCACTAATTACTTAGCTCAAGGATTCTGGCCAGGGGACCCAGAAACACCGGAGTATGAACTATCATGCGGAGTGGATGAATAGTAACAATTTGCTGTGAAATGCAGATTAACATTAATGGTATGTTAACATTTTGTTAATTTACAAAAGAAATGTGAAATTGTACCTGAAGTCTGTTGCTAATCACAGAGTTAGGTAGGATGCAGGTATTATAGTCAAGGACTTATCCAGTATTGCTGTCCTGAGACAGACACGGACCCCACATTTTCCCATTTCCTAGCAATCTTTAGTGGTTTCTTTCTAATCTTTAGCTTCTGTGAGACTTGAGAATAATTATCCTACCCTATTATAGATTCATAGGATCCAATCTAGCTCCAATTAGACAGAGAAGGTTCTCCTAAAGTGCAGCCATCTTTGCAACATGAGCAGACTATGTTTCATCCTGCTTTTCTTGCTCTGAGGTTAATGGCATCTGATCTGTACGAAACATGCTCCAGTCTTTAAATCATCGTGGCTTTCTCTTTACAGCCTACTTTTCAAAATTTGCTTTACTCATGAATGTACGCAAATGGCATATATGTTCTGACTAGGTCCCTGGTAACCAGATATCAACTCTACTTCAGAAGAATGCAGATCTGACCTAATTTCCATTGTGAAACCTCATAGTGCCCTTGCATAATATTACCCTGATTTTGTATTGATTAGTTCATTTGCAAACAGGTTTACAGCCCTTTGCTTTGCTTTACAGCCCCAAGCTCCTGACCTTTTTTTTTTCTGATATGAGCAAATTCTTATATGATCATCCAATGATTCTGATGACACTTACAGCACACTGCACCAGGGGCCAATATCTTGGCTCTTCTGAAGCCACGGCAGTTGGAGACTGCTCTGCCTACTTGTCTGGATCAAAGTGCTTCAGAAGTGCCCTCGTTCATGGATCAGCTCGCTAAGGCTCATGTGTTCCCTGAGAAAAGGCAGATTCATCTTACTGCAGAGACGGGTCATATCCAGCATAACTCATTCATCAGTGCTTTCTGACGGGACAATATTTCATTGACGGAAAAGAAAAACATTTTAAAAACTGTCCTTCACAAGATGAGCTGTTGCCCCAGGCTATTTATCATAGTGATTCATTGCAGCTTCATTTCTTTTGGGAAGGGCTCTCACTGCTGCTCTAGACCACTATGTACCAGTATTGCCAGGAGGTGTGGGCTGCCTTGATCCATAGGGAATCTGGCATTGGTAGGATACTGCTTCATTTCTTCTTGATGTGGAAGTCTAGAATACATTTATGAACAAGATATTAAAAAGTCTACAAAGCTGTTTATCTTTTCTGTCTTCTTCCTAGTATGTAGGATTTTTGCACTTTTTATATATTGCATGGACTTTCATGACAGATAGGATTACAATAGATGAGAGTATGTCTGATAGCTTCATCCCAGATATTCATCTGTGTGTGTGTGGATCGCCTGGCTCTTAGTTTTCAAACAAGTTTTGGTAATGTTCATGCAGGTGACTCATGGAAGGTTGTAAAAGTGACCCAGCCTTGCATTGCTGTGATGCCATATCTATGTAGAGATGACCCAGGGGGAGCTGCATAGATAGCTCAGCCCCATGTTGTCCATAAGCCATAGACCAAACAGGGCAGCGCTACATCATTCAAAGAACCGAAACCTGAGCTGAGCCTTGAAGTCCCTCAACAATTAATATGCCCCAAGCCTCAATCCAAACCACTATTCAGTTGCCTGAAAAAGTAAGACAAGAGAACCTGGAGGGCTTCGGTGTTGGTTTACAGCTGACAACCTTGTGTATCCAGAAGGTGTAATCCACTCAGGCATAGTCTTGCCACAGTCACGTAAATCAGGGGATCAAAACCCTAGGGTTTGGGTTAGGAATTGGGACTTGCCTCTTCAACACTAGGTTAGTAATTGGGAACTCTTCAACACTACATTTCACCTGTATGGAGACCCTTCTCCCATGGTTGGGACACTGACAAAACTCACTTTTCTGGGATAGAGAGCCCTTGCCTGGAGAGGCAAGCAAATAGTTAGCATGCTTTAAGTTTGTAACTGTGTGCGATTAACCAACACATGTATAATATTTAGCACACTTCTTAGGTTGTTATAGTATATTCTTGCTTTTGAGTTGTAATGGTGCATTATTCCATTGCATCTGTGAAAACCTGCATTAGTGGTGTGTTAAACCTGTGAGTGAAGCTCAGATAAAGTGTTTGCTTGAGCCTTGCAGCTAAACCTGTAAGGGAAGTTCAAATGGATCATTTGCTTGAGCTTTGCAGTCTAGTCTCTTTTCAACACGGGGGGTTATGATGAGGTCTTCTGAATGTGTAGTAACACCTGGCTGCTGCTGGATAACTTCATGTGTGGACATTTTTCCTCCAAATTGAAAATGTTGTCTTGTCAGTTTAGCTCAATGCACTTTTAAGGATGGGGGAGAGTAGCAGAGGGCAGGCAAAACGTTTTGTTGCAAACCTGTAACCTAGAGAAGGAGGATGCCAAGAAGGGTAAAAGGAGAGCCTGTTCAAGCTCAGTCTCACTGTGTGGCTGAGGGAGAGACTTTACCTGCAGAACAGTGAGATGCCAGCAAACCAGGAGGGGCAGAAGTATTATCATTTTTTTTTTTCCTGAAAACACTCTGGATAACTTTAGTATAGCTGCCTCCCTATGATGCTTTAATTGCTATGAGGTTATCTTAGGATAGCAAACACCTGTGCTAGGTGTGTTATGTATAAGCACATCTTGTAAGCAGCACTATTATCCCACAGAGGTATGTTGTCTATAAGCACCCTATGGACAGGTTTCCAAGTGGGGAAGGTTACAAGCTTCATTTATACGAATAATAAAATATTCCTCAGATACTAGAAACAATATATTTTAAATACTTTTCTTGGTTATTACACCCTCCTGTATATATTATAGAAGCTTGTTCTTATTACAGACAGGCTGTGATCAAGTGATTACATGTGTGTGTGATAGACAGTAGGGATAAGAAAAGAGCAAGGGACTGACTGTAATCTCAGTACAACCACTAGAAAAATAGGTCAAGATTTGGATGTAAGACATTAAGGTCTGCAAATTTACCTTTTTCACTTTTCTTCTTGTCATTGATCTTTACAGCAGCGACTTGTCTTTCTAAGAGAAGCACGAGGGAGCAAGCACGCAGCCTGGGCTGAACCTGGTGCAGACAGGATGTGCAAATTCTGGGGCTGCAGTGAGCAGAGCACCTGGACATCTGGCTTCCAGTGCCACTTGGGGATGTGCCAACTCCTTATCCTCAGGTGTTGAGGCCCTTTCCTGTGCTTTCTCATATTGCAGGAGACTTAGGTGGTTGATGGATCTGAAGCTTATATTTGGAAGGGATCTGTGCTTTCTGGGTGCTATATGCTGTGAAGCTTCATGGATGAAAGCAAAGCATCCACACAGGACAACAGAAACATGTGACAGCAGAGGCAATGAAAAGTACCTTGCTTGGCACAAGCAGGGAGAGACAAGAGTGTGAAAGCAAAATTTGGCGCAGGTAAAAGCTTGAATACAGGGGAAACCAGCTGACTGGGACAATAAACAATTGTGTGTGTCTCACTGAATTTATCGAACAAATCCCAGCCTCTATCAGAGCCAGAAGGTAGGAAAATATGTGGAAGTTAAGGAGGAGTGTGGGAAGTAGCGAGAAACAAAAACTGTAGTACTTGCAGTGCCTTTAGCCTAGAGATTTGTTTGAAAGAGAGAGAAAAGTTCGAAAAGTTACCTCAAGAAAAATTATAATAACGTTTGCAGCTCTGGAGGACATGAAGGCCAAAACATGAAAAGGCCAAGGGATGTAGATCCATAGTTGTAGCTGTAGGGCTCAAGGGCAGGACTTCTCCCTCTGAGGCTCAGTGCACGCTGATCCTTCATGCCTATGAGGGACTGCATCATCCTGCAAAGATGACCTCCTGTCTGTTTTGGAGAACACCTTATAGTAGATCTACCTTCTGTCATGTCAGGCAACTGCATGGGTGAAATATGAGTTCTGTCCTGAGGAGCTTAAAATATTCACAGCCTGGGACAGCTTCTGCTGACTGGAATGAAGGAGTCAAATGCAGCGTTGTGTCTGCTGCTGGTGAAGGCATGTTAGTCTAGGGCAACACAGGAACCTGGGAGAAAAACATATTCCAGGCAAAATTCCAGCCTTCGGATTGTCCGCGGGTGGGAAAGAGGTTGCTTTCACCTCTCCAGTTTGGGTCTGTTGCATGCTATGGACAGGCTCAAGCAACTTGAGTGAAGGTATTATTCTCATTGCTAGTGACCAGAAGTATCCTGAGAGGAATGTGCACTCCAGGGTCTATGCACAGCTCTCCCTCCTGGTGCTCAGGAGCAAACCAGGATCAGACTGACTCACATACATTGTCTGCAGAGTTCTTTTGTCAATGCTGGTGTGCCTCCCTATCTCTCCTTGATCTAACATACCAAGGCACTGGACTTGCCACGCTGGATTTTATAGCTGAGTATATAAATTAGAGAAAGGGAGAAGTCTACTGAACATTCAAGCTGATGCAGAGACAATGAGGTGAAAGGTACTATGGTGTACCTTGGCCTGGATGACACAGTTATGGTTACTCAAAAATCAATAACAAGAAATAAAGCTGCAAGACAAATGTACACAGTGGAATTTGCTCATAGCAAAGCATGATATAGAGAGACCTCATCTGCCATTTGATAAGCAAATTAACTGAATTAGAGTTTTACAGGAATAGATATTTCAGGAAATTTGTTACTGACCTAGGAGTAGAAAACTTATCCCAGAGAGGGAACTACTTGTAACAGTTTCAGGCATTGAATGATCCTTGGAAAATTGGTGTGTAGAGCCAGACATCTGATATCAGAATGCTGCCACTTAAGAACAGCCTTGCTCTGATCTGGAAGAAGACTACCTACAGTTTTAAATATTGATATTTTAAGCAATATCTAGAAATCCTTACTCAGCTTTTGCTGAAGAAAACCATCCACTAATTCACAGTTTAACACAGTTCTTTCAGTCTTGATTTGGTTTTTTTTTAAAATTTTCTTAATACCACAAATTTTCTAAAAATACCAAAGCCCTTGCAATGTGGCCATTCATTCCCACTGCCCAAAGGTGTACTTAAACACTTCTACTTACATTTCATTATTTGCTTAAAGTCAGTAAATGAAGTCAAGCTGCCATCAGTTTTTATGGTGGTTATCTCTGAGAAGTTCTGTTTTGAAGAACCTGAGATTAATTCTGTTCTCCAGCACAATGACAATGGTAATGTCCTGCAAAAAAGTGTAACAATTTTTTTTAAAAGATAATTGCATTTCTCACTAATCATGACCTGTAGTAAGTAACCTGCAGGATGCAAGCAATGCTGTATATTTAATAAAGTATAAAGGAATAAATAATAGACCTTTTATGAGAAGTTACTCTCAAGTAAAGAAGAGATATTAAAATGACTTCTTTATTAAATTTCTAAACAAACGGTAGTTACTAGAATGGTTCACATCCTTTTAAGCTAATGCATTTTGGTTCTTTACAAGCAGAAGAATGTTATGTTTTCAACTGCCACAGTGTTATATAACTTAAAAACAACACGAAAAAAAAAATTAATAACAAAAAAAATCTTTGAAATATTATGGTCTTTTTGTTACAAAATCTTTTTGGTATTTTGTTGGTGTTTCTGGCACCCAGCCTGTTTCACTCAGATTTTCCATGGGAAATGGTGGTTTATGTCATCATGAGAAACAGTATGCGTTTTTAATAGACAGATACCTTTTAGATGACTTGAGGCAAGATTTACAGACATGGACAGGAGGCTGTTACATATTAGGATCCTTAATTGCTCATACTTAAGCTGATATCAATAAGCACTGCATACTAATCACGGGCAACTACCATTTTCTAACTGCAATGCAGATAAAGACCCACCAAGTTAAGTGGGGTTAGAATCTGTGTTTCATGTAAAACATGCTTTTACATCCTAATAGAGATGGTTTGCAATCCATCCTTAGGTACCTCCCTTGAGTATGACTGTGTTACTAATGTGTAATTTTGGTTCTTGCTGGAAACTGTTATCCTTGCTCTGATATCCCAATTTACATTTATTTTAATAGCAGGTGATTCCTTGGTATTCATCAGTCCAGTTTCTGAAACCATCTTTTTCTTGCTTCTTCTTATATGAAACAGTTAACAGAACTAATATCTTGCATAAATGGAAAAAAAGATGATGAGGAAAAGTACCTCAAGTCAGGTGTAAATTTGTGGTTAAGCTGAGAGCAAACCCAGCATATCCTGAATCTCAGTCATCTCTATGAACCTGCTTTCACCTCATGTCGTGGAGAGCCTTAGCCATTCATGAAAGGCTAGCTGAGGTGCTGAGAAATGTATTATCTCTGTCCTAACTGTCCTTCTGTAAAGGCAACATTCATGTACCAGGAATGAAAAACAGGTGCTCACTACCCTCTTCCAAGTGGCTGCCCAAGCCACTGGTGTAAAGGGTCATTCTCACTCCATGTCTTAGTGAAGGTTTACTTTACATGATGTAGCTCAAGCTCAAGAGAAAGGCTTCCTGGGAAAGCCCTCCTCCACATAAACCAATGGCTGAAAAGCGGTTGCTCCTGGTTAAGTTCCTTGCCTGGGTTAGGCAGAGTACAGCTGATCTCCCATTGCTGAAGTGAGTGCCCTCACCAAAAGGCCAAAGAATGGCCTGAGACAGTAACATTTTGAGTCAGGACAAGGGAAAGGTTCTCCAGGTTGGGCATCATGTTTGGAAATGTGATTCCATGTATTGTCTAGTTCACCATTCAGGTATTTATCCAAATTCAAACATTAAGAGGAGAAATCAAGAGCTCCTCATTTCTCCTGCAACCACGTAGCAGCACCCTAAGGGAGCATGCACATCTACATCTCCACAGGCAGAGGAAGACACTGACCAGGAATACTCTGCCAAATGCAAAAGAGATGTATCTTTCTTCAACAACATTAGGAATCTAGCTCACATAACAAAATGCAGAGCTGAAACTACTCAGGAGCTTGAACTTTAATAAACTGGTGACAACCAGAACTTCAAGGATAGGGGGGAGGAATTTATCACGCTTTACAGATGATGTCTCAGTGCAACCTGTTCTGTGGTCCCTCTAAACTGGTGCTGGAAAAATTTAAGATTGCATAGATTTTGCAATTCACTCATATCTTTTTTCCACAAAAGTTTAAGAAAACGTTGTGGGATAAATTCTTTGTGTAAGCAGATCAGCTTTCAGCAAAATTCACAGCCAAGTTTTTTTTTCTGACAACAGCCCCAACAAAGTGACACTATATTCTTAAGAGATGATTTAAAAGTAAATGCTGAGAACAAAAAGCAAGAATATGGCAATAGAAAAGAAGGTCCAATACAATGCCCAGCCAGATCACAGTATCGACTGCAAATTGTAATCTTTGTCTTTTCTAAGCACTTTGTTTGGTTTTTTTTCTGGAGCAGGAATGTGGTAACTGACTTTCCCTATACATAGCTGCACACCGCGTGGGATCCCTAGAGTGTGAACTATAAGTGAGATTATTTAACATAGCTTTTATGAGACTTTTCAAAGGGTTGTCATTTTCATTCCTAGAGGAATACAAGGATTTGTTGCCCAAGCTTTTGATTGCAGTTCAAAGAAACTGGAAGTAACACAGCATCATTTGCAGCTGAAACAACTGTACCTCACTCACAACATTCCTCATTATGATTATCTAGAGAGTAGATGTGAGAAGAGAAGATGTGGGTGCAAAGAGGCTGAAGGAATGGCAGAGTGGGATTCCTGTTGCCAGACTATCATATAAGTAGGCATCTAGTATAAGTTGGTCATTGCCATTCTCACTGTGGTCTTTAAGAACAGAGAGTCACCTTCAAAGGGCTCCTCCCCAAAGATGAGATGCTAAGATATGTGGATGTAAGTCTCTTTAGAAATTATTTATTTTTTTTCTTGAGAGATGAGCTCATAAAACCTTGGGACTGTGGGAGTAGAAATAGGAAGGTACTGAACATAGACAAAACCCGCATGTAGTTCATCCATGATGAACTACATCCATGATGAAGTCCATCCATTCTGTGATTGCTTGTCAGCTGAATAACACTTCCTCCTTCTACTATGCAGGATAGAAAATTGTTGTATGAATTCTTATGGCCTCACTGTAAAATAGGATGTTTCCATAACTGTAAATTGTTCGGCTTTTGGTCTTTCCCCATAGTATTCATTAATGCACTATAGTTTGTATTCATAAGTAGTCGTGACTACAGTTAATAAGCATCATTATATTGTGTGTGGCTAAATTAATTTAGGTTTTCTTACTACTGTACACTAAAATTATGTAAAGACATTACATAGCAAGTAAACGCCCAATTAATGTAGTTCAATTACCTTTAAATAACCACTGAAGCATTTTAATCATGAGGTACACGGATTACATCATCAGATGATGTAATGAAGTTTACTTGAGCATTTCTGCCTACCTAATTATTATGAGAAAGATACTTTTACACCTGGTGAATACTGTTTCATGGTTCCACTGGTTTCCATGATTTATTTTTTTTAAATTACAGATGATTGACTTGAACCTAAGAATCTAACCATCTTTGTCAAAAACACAGAATCCTGGTGGGTTAAGGCAGTCTTTGATAATGTCCTTCACATGACAGGAATGTCTCCGCTCAGTGGGTCCAGGAGCTTTTCTCACTGAGGAAGTATTTCAGATTTCATCTCTATGAGATGATTCCTGCTCCTGGCAAGATACTTTTACAGTGATAATAAGCCAAGACACTCACAAATTCATTATTTTCTTCAGCAAATCTTCATCCAGACTGTCTCAAAATTTTTGGTTCTTCACAATACACTTGGAATCTGGAAAAAGCAACTTGCCATGGAGGTTTACATTATTTCTCACTTAATTTGAACTCAGAAATTCGGAGATGGAAACATTTTGTAAGAATAAAAAGACTCCAGCCTTTTCACCTCTCAGCACAAGCTCAGGCTGAGTTCAAAGTTAGCTTTTGTAGAGTCCTTTTCTGTATTTGAACTGCTTAGTTCTTGCTGAAAAATAGGATTGTAACTCTACAGCTTTTACAAGGGTAACTCCCAAACCATACAGAGTTGAGTGTGTGATGGGGAAGCCCAAGAGAAAAAGAAAACAGTTCCCTCAGGTTATGGAGGACCAAAGTGATGGGATCTTAACTCTCCTCTTTCTGCTGACCAACAACTAAAATATGAACATGAAAAAGATAGTAAGTTTTGTGCTATAAGAGGTTATAACAGTATATGTAAAGAGCCAGTAGACCTGGAAGTGCCAAAACATAAGCACTCTGTGGCAAGGCAGAATTAAACTCTTCCTAACTGTGTGCAGCAGAGCTAGGAGTCACAGTAATTTCCTCAGGGTATATAATTCCTCAGGATATATAATATGACTTGTTTGGTGCTATGCCATGCGTTCATTGAAGATAGCACATATAAACTCTTTATATTCAATATTAAGTAAAAAAGTATCTCCTCAATAACACAATGACTCATTACTTATCTTGAGATCTTTCTGAAATTTTTTGTGTTCCTTAAGGGCAATGAATTAAGACTTCTGTGCTTTCAAAGGTTTGTAGATGAAGCTTGTAAAAGGAAAACCTGAGTGGAGATGTCTCCTATCAAATGTGTTTCCAAACTATTGTTTTTCTCCCCATTAGTCGAAGGTGAAATTTAATCAGGGAATGTATTTAACATAAGTCTTTTTTGATGGCTTCTCATTCTTCACAATTTAAACAAAGAATAAAAGGTTCTGAATTCTCAGTACTGGCTTGGAAATGTATATAATTTAATTTCCTTTAAAAGCTACAGAGGTTTGCATCTCCTACAGTGTAAATTAATGTCTTCCATAAAATGTGTGTAGCTGCAAAATGCTAGTCACTTACCTTCTGTACAATGTTTGTCAACTCATGTCTCATTTTCTTACTTAGAGAGGGAAAACAAAAAAATGTCAGTGATCTTTACATTTTTTCTTTGTGGGTATTATTTTGAAAGCAGGAAATATTAGGGACACATTAGTTTGGTTCCTGTAACTAATAAATGCATTACTGTGTTCCAATTGGTGACAGTAGCTGTGTTGATACAGTTTTAGTGATTGGATACCACATCTTTGCAGGATTGTCCTCTGCTGAAGTGCTGCACAGCATCTCTGAACAGAGAAAAGGTGTAGGCAGCTAGAGTGAAAGTGCATAAAATATAGCCCTTATTTAGAGGTACGTTTCGCTGGCATGATCTGGCTTTCCCAAAGAGAATGGAAGACCTGAGAGTGTCTTTGCACGCTCCCACTGGAAGCCTTGGGACACTCTATGCCTAAGGGATGTCTCTTGAGGGATACAGGGCAGCTGAGCCCACTGTTCTCATGTGGCACATGGCACAAATGAACCTACGACAAAGGGACAAAGCTAGCAGCTAATCTTCAGCATGTAGAAAAAGCCAATGAGTTAATGAAGATGTCTAAGTCACCCTGGTATGCTGCCACTAAAAATATTAGTGAACACCTCAATTACTTGTTGGCATGGCAAGTCGTAAACATGCTACTCTTGCCACCCTTACTGGATAGTAGTCTTGAACTTATCTAACAGGCTGTGAGCACTCTCTGGGCAAAGAAATTTTCACTCCAGCAACAGTGCTTGTTTACTCCTCTATTTTATGCAGCTGTTGGCCCAAAACAGCCTTACACCTCCATCTCTTGGTAAGTCCTATTGCAAATGCCACTTTTCAAAGTATCTTAGCATTTTATATTTCAAATGGTTGCAGGACTCCCTGTGTCACCCAAACCCCGTCTCGTGACAGCAGATAGAGGTGTGAATGCTTTAAATTTTGAAAAGATAGAACATCTTTTCCATTTACAAGATGATAAGACACCCACACTAAGAAGAAAATGATATGAAAAACACAAGTACAGAAGCGAGAGACAGGCTGCTCTTTTGCAGCAGAGAATCATGCAGGTTACAAACTGGAGACATTTGTAGCCTTTATGGAAATAACTTCATGTATTCCCAGCATTTAAGTTTATTGTAGAGTTGCCAATGAAAGAGAAAGGAACGGAATAGAACTAAAGGAGTCATTAACAGATTCACATACTATTTTACATGGTAACATAAAATTGCTTAAGGTTTTCATTACATAGTCAGGTTTGACTTTTCTGATGTGGTGTTTGTTCTGATAAGCACGACGTGGCTGGAATGAGTCAGATTTCCTCTGGACTTGGGTGAGATCAGGCCTTAGCTCAGTTTTCTGCAGAATTTTTTTTCTTCCTTAATTTTACAATTTAAATGTTTTAATTTCTTTTATAAAGCAGTTTGTAAGCATTCTGTTGAAAGTTCTGGAGGTTCTTTTTAATAAAAAAGTGTAAGGCTACACTAAAGTTCCACAAAACATGGGTTCCGGAAAGTTCATTTGTCTCATTGATTAATGAAGCTACATAGAACAGGAAAGTTGCTGAAGACAGCGAAGTTGCTTGTGGCTTTCTACCATTGCCTGTGGCTTGCCACAGTTACTGAAATATGGATTTATGGAAATATATGGGGCTTACCTAATAGACACATCCCACTGAGCTACAGGGCAAGTTTGTGTCTCTCCTTATAATCCAATTGCACGAGGATTTTGGAAGGAATGCTGTCATTGAGGGTAGAGTGCTTCCTTGTTTTTTAAGGAATAAAAACATAGAAACACTCAAATTATTTACTTCTGTTCCCCCATTTTCTAACCAGAACCATTACTTATGTGACAAAATGTGGTCGCCAGGTTACAGTACCTCCATGGAAGCAAGATATAACAGCAGGTGTAAGAATCCAGCTCAGAGAAACAATAGGAGAAGGAGACTTGCAGTGATTTCGTTTCCACACTCATCTCCTGTGGCTGGGTAAGTGGGGCCCAGAGAAAAGATGCTGGGTTCTGATCATGAGGTATTTCATGACTCAGGGTGGTCCAGCCCTCACCCAGGGCTAGCACAGAGATGCCAGCTGTGAAGACTGTGATTTATAAGTTTAAACACTGGGCTACAGACAGTTGCAAATGGCTTTTATGATTCCTATCTCCTCAGAACAAAGGGGTCATCATGGATAGACAACTTCCATGAGCTGGCTGGTGCCCACAGCCTGCCTGTGGGACCACTGTGGTTTTTCACTTTCCACAAATGTTTCCCAAGTCAGCCACAGAACAATAAGCTTCCTTAGAGTTAGATTTGTTTGATATATAGCTCCTGTCTTTCTTTCTTGCAAAGATCCATCAAATTTTTTGTCTGAGCAGCATCCACTCCAGTATCCACCACCTTCTACATGCCTGAACAATCCCAAAACTTTAGAACTTTCCAGTGGATTGAATTCCCTAAATTTATGCGGCTGAGGGGTCACCTCATTAATGTCTATAAATATGTTAAGGGAGAGTGTAAGGAGGATGGAGCCAGACTCTTCTTAATGCCATCCAGTGTTAGGACAAGAGGCAATGGTAGTAAGCTGGAACACAAGAGGTTTAGAGTAAACATAAGGAAAAACTTCTTCACAGGGAGGGTGACGGAGCACTGGAACAGGCTGCCCAGGGGGTTGTGGCGTCTCCTCTGGAGGCGTTCAAGACCCGCCTGGACACGTTCCTGTGTGACTTAATCTAGGTGATCCTGCTCTGGCAGGGGGGT
>WTSP01020497.1:21195-35500 GCA_025331215.1 Actenoides lindsayi
TCTAGGTGATCCTGCTCTGGCAGGGGGGTTGGACTAGATGATCTTTCTTGGTCCCTTCCAACCCCTAACATTCTATGGTTCTATGAAAGGGAGGGAGGGTAATTTTTTGACAAGGTCATCTCTTGCAAGGCACACCTCTAAGTAGAGGCAAGTATCTTCAGATATAGGCCTCCATGCAAACCTGCAATTTCAATTACCACTCTTTTGTGGGAGTTTCATAGTACAGTCAGACCTCATCTTTGCACTTCAGTGCCATTTTCTGTTAGCCTGTAACAAAGCTTAGCCTGTAACAAAGCTTAGCCTGGAAAATGCCAGGCACAATGAAACCTGTGCTGAATTCTGCTTTGCTGCTATTTACTTCCACATCAATGTGAGCAGCACAGCCTTATTCTGAGTGCTCTGGAAGGGGGTAGTGAATCATGACTGACCTGATCCGTGAGGATGCTACAACAACAGTACTGTGCCCATGTCAAAGTTACTGCAGCTTATTACATGCATCAGTGTGATTATTCTGATGCGTTCTGGGAGCTGATGGACTTTATCTTCCACAGTAGCACTTTGTTTTTAAGAAATTTTGTGTCCATCATGTACCTGGGAGGAAGTAACGCTACAGACAAGGTGGACAGGATCAGAGGAGTTTAGGTGTTAGCTGGGCACTGCATAGAGGTCTTAATTATCTTTTGTTCCCCTGTTCAGGCAAAGCAGTTACCCAAATGGGTCAGAACACTGACCTGTCTGATGCAGGACAACAATATTAACAAGGTTGTTTCCTACAAACCCTCTCCTGTTTCCTTCTCAGTAAAGCTGGTATTGTTAAGCATGCAATTCTGCTGCTCTGTGGCATCCTGTCAAGCTTGGGTTATAGGATCATGTACCCAGCCATTATATATGTCAGTTTTTCAAATAAATATTGAAAGGTAACAATTTTCTGGAATACTTATTTTTAAAGGATATTCAGAAAAAAAACCAAACAGCTTTACATGACATCTAGAAAAATTCTTTGTTCTCCCATCTTCGAAACATTGTTGAAACCTCTATACAGGATTGCAAGCTAGGGAAACTACGGGCATTTGTTTGGCATTGCAATACCCAGGAAAATCCACGGGACAAAGCATTTTGCAAATATGTCAGGAAAAAAAACCCAAACGTTGTTAAGTACCACTGGATTCTTTTGGGCTCTAGAAATTAAAATTTGGCATTTATAATGGGAACAATAAGAGTTGAGAAAGAAGCTAATCTCATTAGCACTGCTGCTTAATTATGAAACAGCCTGCCTCAATTTGAAGGTACTAGTCATACTCTGAATAAATTGTAAACCAGAGAGACTATTATAACATACAATAACATGGAAAAAAAAAAAAACAGAGAATGTAAAAATTCTGGCCATTGATTTAAAAAAAAAAAAAAATTCACATTTTTTTCAGTGTAAATGCACACTAAGAGGATAAGAACTAGAACAAAATGATTAAACTGTCAGGTTTGAGCTGGGCAGCCTGGCTTTCTGCTCCCAGCCTCCATTCAGACCACATCCTATGGCTCTGGTTGCACTGATGCTCTGGTTGCACAGCTTGTCACAGTAATTTCTGAACAGCACTGGGAAGGAAAACTAGCCCAGACAGCAGATCCAACAAGTCTAGATCAGATGCTGAATTATTTTCCTAAAGGGCGAAACTGGGATGTGCTTATTAAAGAGCATTATTCCACATTGTGCTCTCTTTCACTGATACCTCCCTAGCACTTGAATATGTATTGCAGGTTTTGTTCACTTTTGCCAATATACATTATCTGTGCATTCCAATTGCCTCCTCATTATCAGGAGTCTTTAAGGTGTATCTGGTTTTTAACCACATGGTATATTATTTTATTAAAAAAGCAGAGATGCCTTGATAACTTGTATACCCGGTATGTGGTTTTGATCCAGGCAAAGGCAACACAGAGGAATTTTCTGAAGGATTTATCTGTGTCATGTGCTGCAACGATTTGTATTTTTCATTGCTTCTGGTTTCTCTTGGCAGCAAACATTTTTCACATTTAAATGTCCCCTGTCTTGAAGTATGATTCTTTGCATTTCAGAAGAATCTAATGGATGTCCCTGAAGGAAAAGATGCAAGGCCTAATGGAATCTGCTTAATAACATAAGTGAGCAAAAAATCTCACTTATCTCCCTTCTTTCTCATCTCGTACACAGCTCAGTAAATGGATGTCAACACTGAATTAGAGAACAGTGATTGGCTCTGTTCTTGGTGGCAGCAACAGAAGATTTATCCACAGAGAATAGTATCTTTAAATAAATCCTCAAATATACCGTTCATTGTTATGAAAAAAAACTAAACCAACCCACAAAACATCCACCCCCCCAAAAAAAGAGGGGAAAGAAAATAGCATAATCATGTTGCACTGCTCTGATCTGAAGATCTGATTTCAAGTCTAACCTGAATCCTCTGGGAGGGCCAATTTTTGTGTTTACACTCTCAGTTTAACTGAATGCTGTTCACAACAAAAACTCTTACAGAAGTTTGGAGAAAGAATCAGCCTTTGTTCACTAGAATGTGGTTCAGCATGGACCATGCAGGGCACAGTGGCAAAGCACTTTTTAGGTCAAATGGAAGACTGTACATCATGTCAGAAATGTCACTGTCACAGCAGGATGTCTACTTCAAAAATGACTTCTGCTGTTACCATGCTGAGAGTTGGGAGGTGAGGGCACATGGAAGGATTTGTGAGCCCTCTATCTACATGTCAGAAGAGCTAGGCTGCCCTCAACTGAGAGATGGGGTGTGACCTTGAATGACTGCTTTTCCTGTTATTTGAGTTTGCCCAGGAGGGTGAATCCTTTGTCTTTATTTCAAAACCAAAATTCTTAAATTGTTTGTGTGGTGTGCTTGTTTGTATAACATGGTTTAAATCCTTGTAGGTTTTACACTTTTGCAGCCAAATTCTACCCTTTCATACTTGTTGCATACAGAAGGAAGCTGTCGCTCATGGCTATGTATTTGGATGTGAATGTGGAAATACAATGGCAATTCGGTGTCCACTGCAATGAGTGATAATTATACCATGGAATTCAGAAGGATCCAGACCAAGCAATGGACTGAAACCATAGCCCCTTAACAGAGAGAGATGTCCAGTGGCTCTGTGGATATTGTTCATGCTTTGTTATCTTTGCCAGATAATTCAGTCAACCAGTATTCTAGTAACATAATAAGGAATATGCCACAAAATTATGTGAACCAGGTGTATAATCACTTGGATGTGCCGGCCCCCCAATTTTATAGTATCTTCCAAATTATCCATAAAGATACCAGTGTACTTCCCTCCCTTTTTATGGGGATGTTACTTATTGCGATAATGAATTTTATTGTTACAGTAAGCTGTTACTGTCAGGAAATTTTATTTTGATGATGCATTCTGGTTGTCAAGTGCAGTGTGGTAGCAATTCTATCCAGAGATCCTACAAAACTGACCACAGCCAGTGATGAAAGAAAACTGTATTTCAATATATGTAGTGATGTTTTAAGATGGTGTCTTAGGGAGTACATTGTTAATGAGGTGATTCCACAGTCTTTACAAATAAAAATTAGTGTTCTGTAGTTCATCTGCTTCTGGGGAGGCAGTCACTCTGGAGTATCATCAAACTGTAAAACTACCATTTCTCATATTTTCAAGCTTCCCAAGTAAGATACTTAGTCTACTGGACTTCTTGCATATCCACATTCAACTTTCTAGTGTTTTGTGTTTTAAGTAATTTAATAATATACATTTAACTTTGTCTCATAGAAAAAACATACCTAGTCATATATAGATCTGTAATTTTGTCTGTCAAACACCAGGGCAAAAGGGAAGATATCTTCCCCAGAAGAATCTTGATGGTTTTTCCCATACTATATATTCTAGAGCCTTCACAGCTGTATAGCTTCCGAGGGAATAAGGGAGAGCTTGAATTACCAAATCTAAACTCACATAGGATATTTATATTCCACACTGTGTATAGGAATGTGTTTTTATTTTGTAAAATATGCCTTGGGTTCAGTAAATGAAGAATAATCCTCTAATAAATAAGGCTATAAGAGGTTTACTGTAAAGGTGGTGCTAATATTCTCTTGAAACATAGTGAAAAATTTTACTAAGTGGCAGAAATAATGGTAAATAGGATTCATCGCATATTCATTAAGTCTGGTTTACTTTCAAAGGGAGACATTTAGTGTCAAGCCCACTTGACTGGAGCATGAATCTTAGACTAGTCATTAAAAGCTGCTGAAGAGGAGCAGAATCCTTGGGTTTCATACCAAATATTTTACACCTACCATTGTCTTGAACTTCATTAGACCCAGAGGTTAAATACTCTATTGACAATCACATATTTGCATTCAGAAATTGTAGCAGCGATAATAAAGTTAAAAATGTTCAGAGCCTCAGCCATTTCAGTTCAAAGGTGGAAAAAAGTGTTGCTGTCATACAGCTAGATTGGGCACTGCAATCCTCCTCGGATACCTATTCTCTTGATTTGGAGTGAGAGAGTCTGGGTCCATGGTGATCTCAAGGAGATCATTGCAGACCTGGTCCTCTCAGTCCCACTTCAAATTGCAAGCATCATTTTGTATGCTCAGGTGTCTTATGAAATGTGTGGTAGAACTACAGTGAGGAGCCTATCTCATGGTGGTGGGGTACCTGTGCCTTGATAAGACTCAGCTTAAAGTACAGGCAGATATCCAGTGTACCAATTTTCTGACTTTGAATTTGACTTCAGACCTGCCTGGATTTGTTCCTGTGTGGCCTGCCCTGTGAGTTCCTGCATTGGCAGGGGGGTTGGACTCGATGATCTCCAGAGGTCCCTTCCAACCCCTACCATTTTATGATTCTAGGATTCTATGGTTCTGTTCAGGTAGAGAGAGAGTTTGCATTGTTTTCAACCTAAAAGTTATAAACTCACTGTAATTCTTAATATGAAATCAATTCCTATAACCCTTTGAAAAATACAGCATGACCAAAAGCACATTGTTCTTAAAGATTTTACTGTGTGTTAAAGGTAGATGACACTTTCCACTAAACGTCAGGCATTTGTCTCCTTACAAGATGATCAAATAATCTGTCACACCTATACTCACAATAATTTACATTGTAAAGGGACAAATCTATCTGGAAGAAACAAGGATTAATGTGAGCTGGTAGCCTACCTCACACCCCTGACCACTGCAGCAAAAGTAATTCTCTGGGGGACTTGAGGACTTTTCCTTTGGAGTTTGAAAATATCTAGTATATTATTAGGAAAGTATTTTTGATACATTTCTTCTAGGACATGCTGGGAAAGTCAATTAGTCCTACTGGTTGATTAGTGCAGTGCCAGCTCATGTGTTTAATTCAGGCTGGTCTTAAAGAAGTCATCTTTCCAGCAGTGTCACTGAAAAGCTTAATGTGTCTTAAAGTTAAATGCAGTAGAAATAGTATCCTGAAAGCATCAACAGGCCAAAGCAAGGTCTGGAACAGATGCCAGCTGAGGCCAGACTTGCATCTCCAGAGACGGCCTTGGACCCATGGCTCTGACAGGACAGAGTGGCCCCTCCAGCCCCTGTGGTGCCCACACAGTGGGAGATGGAGTCCCTTATCCCCTATGCCCCCTGGTTGCCACCCACAGTCATGACCAGGGATGTAGCTGCCACATCTGCCATGCTCCTGGCTAGAGTGGTGGGATGGGCCCTGTATGTCTGGAGACCCCCCATGACTCCTGGTCCCCAAGGAGCCCCCCAGTCTGCCTGGCACCCTGACAAGCAAACTCTGTTCAGCCTTGCACACCTACTTTTCTGCAGTTTTTTTCTTGTCTTTAAAAAAAAATAAAATAATAGTTGTAGAGCAGTTATGATTCATGACTAGATATTAATAAATTCACATGGGTAAATATTTGGTTCTCTTCAGCACTGTGGAGAACAATTAGATGATGAACAGATTGTGACTAAGTATAATTAATAGTGCCAGAGTGTACCTTCACAGGGGAATAAATACAACAATTAGTGTCTTATTTTATCAGTTGTGTAGGATTGTTTCTAGGTATAATGGCATTCGCAGAGCAGGCTAAACTTGCATACAATACATCAGCTCCTCACAAATCGTAGGACTGTGTAACTTGGGAAGAATAATACCTACTTTGAGACCAAAATTTCCTCCAGACCAGTGTAAACTCAGGGACCATCTTTGTTTTTTAGAAAGCTATAGGATAGTTGATCCAGGAAATTATTGATCTTTAAGTCTGAACTCCAACCCAGGGATTGGTGATGGTGTGCTCAAGTGACTGGGCTGTGCTGGGAGTCAGGGATGCTAAAGATGGCATGGCACCCTGCTGACCCAGATCCAGGCCTTTCACAATGCTGCTGCCTGTGCCTTTCGCTGCTGTGCCCCAGGAGGGACATTGAATTCCTCTGGACTCTGTCCAAGCAGGTGCTGGGAATCAGGGACAAGGGAAAAGGATGCAGGAAAGCAAAGCTACAGTGTTATCTGCTACTGCTGCTCAGCCTTCTGACATGTTCCCTCAGCGAGGTGCAGAGCATCAGCCACCTAGGTGGGAAATGCCTGTGCAACAGCAATTGATTCCCCCTTGGCTATATATTATGTCTAATTTTAAATTACAAGGTCACGCTTAATAGGGAATAACTTCTATCAGTTGAAGCTTCTCAACTCTGGGTCAGCCTGAGTGGATCTTTCAGGGGATGGGAGAAGATCTCTCCACGGTTCCCTGACACCATCAGCAGCACATGTTGTTGCATTACTCAGTCTCAAATGGATCTCTACTTTAATTGCTCTTACACTTTCCTGTGCGTTTTTATAGCACTCAAGAATTACTTCAAAGGTGCTATTGTTTTTCTAAAACATATCTTATTGTTAAAAAGAGAGCTGAGGTGTTCTATGCAAATGCTGCCATTCACTTTGGTTTTACTTTTAACTGGGTTGTTTTGAACAAGGTTAACCAGTGCGTTGCAAACTTAGGTACTGTTCATTCAGAGTTTAAAGGGGCAGGAGGTGGTCTCAGCTATAGACCATTGCAACAAACTGATGCCCAGCTGCAAGGGCAGTGTCCCTGCCACACATCCCTGCCAGTTCCAGCTGTGTTGGCGTGGTGTCGTGAGGAAGGAACATGCCATCGGCAGTTGAATGCAACTGATGTCCCTCTCTCTGTACTCACTCAGCATGTTAACAACTGGAGTGGGGAAAGGGCTCTGGAGCTCATCCTTCCGCTGCTCTTGCCCTGAGACCAGCCCCTCATGGGATGTGGGGCAAGATCCAGGCAGAATCATGTGGTCCTGACCCCCTCCATCTGCCACCCTCTCACTCATGGTGGTGATTCATCCCTCCTTAGGCACTGAACATTGAAGGAGCACAGAAGCAGAAAAATATCAGGTGTGATGTGATACAATAGCAGAAAACACAATTTAAACAAAAAAAAGAAAGTTCCAGAACTTCCACCAGAAGCAGAAATAATATATATATATATATTTATGCATATTCTCTACACACTGTCATGATTCATTCTGCATGATCCAGTAATGACACAAGCTAGTTCTGGACCCTGCAAAAAAAGCCCCCTTATATTGTATAAAATTCTATTGTACCAAAGGCAATATTGAAGACTGAAAGCTGTTGTTCAACCAGAAAGGACATTTTGTAATTTAAATTAGTCCGAATATGCTTGAAAAAGCATATACTTTTAAGACTGGAGTTGGATTCTTTTCTTAAAGGCACACAAGACTTCATCTGATTTAGTTTAAGAAAAGCAGAATTTTTATAAGGCTAATTTTCGTGGAGGCAATCTTCTCCAAATAAGCTTTTGCAGATCTTCAAAATGGTTATTTTCAGCTGTGTTTTCTGAAGTCATTACACATTTTCTTTTCCTTATGAAGACTTACAGAAATTTCAAAACAATGCATTTATTGAACTTAAATTGATAGAAGGTTTTACATTTCAGGTGAAAACTTAATAAATGGTAAAGTTATTTTATTTTTTACAATAAAAGCAATTTCTGCTGCTTTCCTGAGGCTGTGCACACTACCAATACTCTAGTCTAAAACTTTTTTGTCTATATCAACTTGCAGAAGAACTTTGCATTCTGCTTTAGCTCTCATTTACCAGAAGATAAATTTATCTCCTTAAGTCATCTTTTCTCTCATTGATCCTAGTATGTGGATAAGATTTATAATGACCACAACGAGTGCACAGACTAAGACTAGATTTAATCTTTGCAAAAATCTCAAACCAGTCCAGAAATCTATCACATGCTGATGTTCTTAAATATGTTTTGTTGCTGGCCCCCTAAAAATAAAACACATGTAATCCTTCCCATAGTATTAAGCAAAGCAAGTCATCAGTAGGTTGCAAGCTGACTCTTTATTAAACTTCACTCACAAAATGGGACAAGGCCCCAAAGTGTGCCTTCTTTCTGGCCTCCTCAAACATCATTGTGGTGGTCTCAGGTGTATGTTGTATTTAGACATTTCTGTGGCTCAGGAAGGATTTAATTCACTCTAGTACAGACATATAAATGAAAATAAAATAAAGATAGATTAATACTATATTGTTTACTGAGCCTTTGTTTATTGCTATAACCCTACACCAAACACCCTGAATATTTTGCCCATTTATGGTAGCAATTCCCATCACCACCTGGTGAACAGGTCTTTCTTCTGCCAGAAGTGATTTGTGCTGTTGACCTAATGCATGAAATCTCGAATCGCAGAAGTATTATTCATTCCCGGATATTATAGAAGTAAACACTACAAAACCATTAGCTTTTGCTGAGCTGCTCTCCTCTATTGTCAAACAGCCTTGGGCAGCCAAGATTCGTGCTGCTCCCTCGGGAACCACTATTACACCAGCATAAATTCATTTGACTTCAGTGAAGTTCCTCTTCACTTACACAGCACAGAGAGATCAGACTAGGCCAATTGCCTTTAGCAGTTTTTTTTTCTTGTTGCTGGATAGATAGCATATCCAAGGTTTAATTCGATAAAATCAGCATAAACCAGAAGGACTAAAGTTTGTTGACAAAATGGTTAGGTTATTTTCAAGGACAATGATGCATGGTCTTCCAATGAAAAATAGCATTTAACAAATTTATTGTTGTTGAATAAGCATCAGAGAAGCTGGGGAAGGTCGATTTAACTAATGTTATTTTTATAATTTTAAAAGCCTTTTGCTGGCTATGAAAATATATTAGGTAAAAAGCAAACCTTTTGCTTATTGTTTTTTAGAATCGCTGAAGCATGTGGGCTGGAAGGGAGGCCATCCTCTCCAAGCCTCTGCTCTAAGCAAGGTCAATGATGCTCAGGCTGTGTCCAGTCTGTTTGTATGTCTCCAAGCATGGAGACTCCACAACTTTTGGATGCCTGTTCCTATTCTTGACTATGGTGAAATCTTTTTTCTTGTATGCAGTATGACTTCATCTTCTCTGTGATTTCCCCTTAGGTGAGGAGACCAGTAAGATCTCTATTTAATGTTCCCTTTTAAGGTAAAGCAACCCCAAATCTCTCAGTGTCTCCTTATACATTCTGTGTCCCAGACCCCTAATTACTTTTAAGTGGCTATTCAATGGACTTTCTCCAGTACGTCAGTATTTTATGGGGAGCACCAAACTGCATACTTGTTTTAAAAGTTTTCTCTCTTTTTCCCTCCTGCTCCCCACCCCAAAAGTTCACATTTCCAAAAATCATGAATTTACAAGTGCTGTATTTCTATAACTCCTCCAGCTGTTAACTACAGGCAGCCATTCCTTTGTTGGAAGTGAGATGATGCTTCTGAAACTTTAGGAGCTCTGAATCTAGATACCCTTTTTGTGTCTAAATTCACCAAATATGCAAGATGGTGCTGGTGGGTGAAGCCAGACGTTTATGAAATATCTAGATGGACATGTGTTGGCTTTTCTTAGTGACATAGTTTTGTGGTAGTCTTGGCTGTGCTAGGTTAGAAGTTGGACTGCTAACCTTTGACCTTTTCCAACCCAAATGGTTCTATGATCCTATGTTATCCAGTGCGGACCTCAGAAAGGGAGATGAAGGCTGCCAAGACAGGCCCCCAAAGAAAATGTGAGCTGAGAAGAAAGAAATCCTTGGTTTGCTATGGTGGGTTGACCCTGGCTGGATTCTGGGTGCTCACCAAAAACACTCTATCACTCCCCTACTCATCTGGACAGGGTAGAGAAAATATGATGAAAGGTTCATTGGCCAGGATAAGGAGAGGGAGATGGCTCAGCATTTACTGTCAAGGGCAAAGCAAAATTGGTTTGAGGAAAAGTATTTAATTTATTGCCAATCTAAACCAAATTAGGATAATGAGAAATAAAACCAAATCTTAAAACAGCTTCCCTCACCCCTTCCTTCTTCCTGGACTCAACTTTGCTCCCAGTTTTCTCTACCTTCTCCCCTTCTAGTGGCAGAGGGACTGGGGGAACAGGGCTTGCAGTCAGTTCATGACACATTGTCTCTGCTGCTCTTTCCACCTCAGCGGGATGACTCCTCAGACTCTTCCCCTGTTCCAGTGTAGAGTCCCTCCCATGGAAGAGAGTCCCCCATGAATTTCTCCAACATGAGCAGACTGTAGTTCTTCATGAAGTGTTCCAGCATGGGTCCTTTCCATGGTGTGTAGTCCTTCAGGAACAGACTGCTCCAGTGTAGGTGTTCCATGGGACCACAAGTCCTGCCAGCACACCTGTTCAAATGTGGGCTCCTCTCTCCATGGGTCGACAGGTCCTGCCAGGAGCCTGCTCCAGCACATGTCCCCAGAGGGTCACAGCCTCCTTCAGGCATCCACCTGCTCCAATGTGAAGTCCTCCACCATTAACCTCCATGAGCCGCAAGGGAACAGCCTGCCTCAGCATGGTCTTCACCGCAGACTGCAGAGGAATCTCTGCTTTGGCACCTGGACCACCTCCTCCCCCTCTTTCTTCATTGACCTTGGTGTCTGCAGCGTGGTTTCTCCCACATAGTCTCATTCCTCTCTTCTGGCTGCTGCTGTTGAAAAGATTTCTGCACACCTCCCCGCCTTCCCTCCCTTTCCTCCCCCTTCCTCCTTAAATGTTATCCCAGAGGTGCTACCACTGTTGCTGATTGTCTTGGCCTTGGCCAGTGGTGGGTCCATCTTGGAGCTGGCTGGCATTGGCTGTTATCAGACATAGGGGAAGCTTCTAGCAGCTTCTCACCGAAGCCACCACTGTAGCACTGCTGCTGCTAAAACCTTGCCATGCAAACTGAATACAGTTGCCTTTGAAAAGGAAGGTTGCAATAACAAGCAGCTCTTTTGCCTGAGGTTACTTTTTTTTTTGAAGCCAGGGCAGCCAAACAGCTAGGACTTTTTGTCAAGGGCATTTTTCTCAGGGAATAGTAAAGAGGTTCAAGATGAGAGGGAGCTAAACTTCCATTTTGGTGGTTTCTTTAACAAACAAAAAAGCCTAAACACAACTCAGATTCAAATCTTTTGTGGACGAAAGTTCTGGAAAAATTTAGTTTAGGTCAGTCAGAAAATTTCCTCAAAAACACTCAGCTGGTTTCCTTCACTAGCTTTAACTTTGTTCCCAGCTTATATACATTAGAGTGAAATGGTATCACTTCAACAGCAGTGCCAATTTTGGACAAAGGATGGGTCAGGAGACATAACTAAAGTGCTCCTCCAATTTGTTATGAGAGTAAAATCAGGAAAAATAACGTCTCTTCTCCCTCCTTGTGAGATGCAGGGAGGATGTTTCCACTCCATAAATCTAAAATACATTTTTTCCTCCTGCTGGTCAGTGGTGTATCATCTTTCCAGTGCACTTGGCCAGGGTTCCAGGGCCTGGGACTTGGCTTACTCATGGGATTCTTCTCTTAGGGACCCTCTTAGGACTTTCTTTGGGCATGATACATCTCCCTCATGTTGTGTGAGCCTGCACAGCTAGTTGGGTGGTGGCAATGCAAGCCAGGAAAGACTAGAAAAGATAGGGGTCACCCCAGTTGTAGCCCACATCACTTTGGCTTTGGCTGATGAGCCTGGCTGTGAGCAGAGGCATGTCTAACAATTAGGTTTAGGAAAACAAAATGAGGTCTTCCTGCAACAAAGACTTCACCATCCAGGTGCTGCATGGATGGCATTCTGCTCCCTGTCTGCTATTAAAATTCATACTGCTTTTTAAATCTAATCTTTATTAGACTTTTATAGGTAAGCAAGCAAATGAGATGTCATCCTTACAATAAAAGCTTGATGCTCATGAGAAAGGCAGAGCATTAGCATCTGTCTACTGTTTTCCTCTGTTTTGATATGATACCTGGGCAAGATTATCTGAATCTAACATTCAAGTGGCTTTAGCAGTCATGATATTCTAGCAATTCTGTCTAGAAGACAGACACTTCGATTTTGGTGGGTTGGCAAAGACATATCTGTACAGAATAAGAAGCATGTAGATATGAAATATTACATTAAAATACCGCTTTTCTTTGCTCTGTTAAGGTATTTTCAGCCCTCGCATATCAAAGCTGCATAAATGAGCAAAGCCTGGGGCCCTAGGTGAGCAGTAATAATTTCCACTGTAAATAACACTGCACTTACTGCATTTGCACAGGTATTTTTCATCTCTCACCATTTTGTCTTTTCTTTCCAGCAAAGTGCCAAATCCTGCTGACATTGCTTGGCATCACTGGGTTTCTGCCACAAGAAACAAAAGAAAGACAAGCCAATGCAAAATTGTGGCTGCAATATTTGCAACAGGAAAGAAATAAAGAATACGTTCAGCAACAGCAGGTGTATTTTAGTCCTGTAGTCTTGGTTCCTCCTTCTTTACCTCTCTCTTATGCAAGCAGCTCTGTTGATTTGCTGAACTGAAATCTTGAACACCATCTGCTCGAACCTACACTAGAGGCTGGACAAGATACTAATAAAATGAGAGGGTGAAATGCCTGCCATGGGGGAGTATTGCATTTTGAGTCAACTGGATCAAAAGCAAACTCCTCCCCTAAAACATTTAACAATTATTAAAATATATTTTAATTACTTATGAAAAGGATATAAAGGGCTTTTGTGAAACAAAAACTGGCAGAGAAGTGTCAGTTTTTAGAAGCACTTAGAGCTTTTGCAAACCCACGCACTGCATAAACGCTTTCAACACATATACATATATATATATATTAATAGAGCTTTGGAAATTAACATCTTTCCCACCCTAGGATTCCCACTATAACAATTCCCAGAATTTTGCCCACAAGACACTCAGCCATTATGACTACAGTGCTGCAAAAAGACTTGGGCAGACAAACAAGTTGACAGTTTTGCTCCATTGTATATCAGTGGCTCAAGTTCTTACCCAAGCATCCACTCTGGGGCATATCAGCAAGGCATGTCCTACGCCCAGAGGAGCACTAGGTCGGGAGGGATGCAGGCTGCAAGCTGGGAAGCACAGATGGCTTTTCCACAAAGCACGGTCTATGTCACCATGAGTGGTATGCAGCAGAATCAAAGGCAGCAGAGTTTGCAGAAAAAGTATTGTGCTCAGGTAACAAAATGTCCTATCAGGATGCATCCAAATGAGTCCTGCTTTAACTTACAGTGACATCCTTAGCTGATGGTCTCTAATTTCTGTGTGCTTTGCCATACAACTGGAGCAGTAGAGTTCTGTTGGAGTAGATGTTATGAACTTGACCTTAATACTTGATCCAAAGCCTGACATAGGGATGTTTCAGAAACATCCCTGAAAGCCTGGCCCAAATTACCTTGAAGAGGCAGCTGCATCAGCTTCTCCTACATAAGAATTAGTAAGAAGTTATGGCTAAACAATAATACATGTTTAGATCTTAAAAGAAAATGAAAATGAACGTAGAAAAGAACCATAGAATCATAGAATCATCAGGGTTTGAAGGGACCTTAAAGTTCACCTAGTTCCAACCTCCCTGCCAATGGCAGGGACACTGCCCGCTAGATCAGGCTGCTCAGAGCCCCATTCCAGCCTTAAAAACTTCCAGGGTTAGGGATTCCACCACCTCTCTGGGCAACCTGTTCCAGTGTCTCACCACCCTAAAAAGAACTTCTTCCTAATGTCTAATCTGGATCTACCCACCTCTAGTTTTGATCCATTCCCTCTAGTCCTACCACTACCTGATATCCTAAAAAGTACCTCCCCAGCTTTCTTGTAGCCCCCTTCAGATACTGGAAGGCCACAATAAGGTCTCCTCAGACTCTTCTTTTTTCCAGACTGAGCAACCCCAACTCTTTCAGTCTGTCCTCACAGCAGAGGTGCTCCAGCCCTCTGATCATCCTCGTGGCCCTTCTCTGGACACGTTCCAGCACATCCATATCCTTCCTGTAA
>WTSP01020498.1:0-13789 GCA_025331215.1 Actenoides lindsayi
AGAAAAGAAAAGAAAAGAAAAGAAAAGAAAAGAAAAGAAAAGAAAAGAAAAGAAAAGAAAAGAAAAGAAAAAGAAAATAAATGTCTATATTTGCAGTGGCAATGTCTGACTCCTAGAAGTGAGTAAAAATTCTTCAAATCTACATACAGAGGATTTCAGTTTTCTTAAAAACTGAGACCTGTGCCTTCATTCTGAGAGTTATCAAGATGCAGACTCATTTTTCTCAGTCTTTTTTTTTTTTTAATACCTTGATTTCTACTTTTAAAGGACTAGTCAGACTTGTCTGCAACCTACTGCAGAGACAGAAAAAAGAAGACCAAGAGTACTGTTGATGACAGAGCTTTACCAGCTTGTTTGATATGCAAGCAGATGTAGGGCTAAGAGTAAAATGTGTAGTGCTTGAGCTCAATTAAAAGCTCATAGGCTCAAAAAGGCATGCCCATAATAACTGTCAGTCATCTCAGTGGCATTCACCTCTCTTCAGATATCACCAGTACAAATCTCTATACCTGAACTGGTTGCCAAAGCTTCTTTTGAAGCCACTAGAGAGTTGCATTTATGGTGCAGTTCATCTCATCATATACCAGGTATCTAGAATAGATCAGCTGACTCACACCCTTAAAGTACTTACTTCTGTTCTTTTGTTATAAAGGGTAAAAGATGTGATTAGCATAGATGTAGATAGCTCCTGGAGCGATCTGCATGCAGTCAAATCAATGCCACCTCTTGTGCCTCCTATAAATGACATTATCAAGATTATTTGAGCCCTGTGGATGCTATTTAATTCAGCACTCCAAATGACTTAATACAGACTATCTTAAATACGGATTTCAAGAACAAGTTTTAAAGATCAAAACTGAATTAAGAGTCATTAAAGTAGCTTAACATAGGGCTGCACATGCTGCGTCAAGAGGTTGGCACGATACTTTGTGGTGAACCTATGAGAGAAACTATATATTATAGCACTGGTAGCTTTACATTTAGAAGTGGTTTTAGTTCTTTTTGCCTGTGGTAAATGTACATATAAAGTGGCATTCACAAAAGTTAATGTGCAAAGTAACAATAACTGCTCTTTTAATCACTGAGATGCAAGATAACCCTGAGATATTTCTTGCTAATTGTAGCTATTTTCCAAAACCACAGTGTCAGAACATGAGCTGGGCTGTAAAGCAAAAGGTAGCACAAGTGTATCCTGTTTCCAAAATCAGACACTCGTGCAAAGAATATGGTCTTGTGTTGGCATTACCCCTTGTGAGCAAAGCTCAGAGGTCATTTCCCTGTTGCTGAACACAAAAGGCTGAACTTCACAATCCCTGGGTATGCTCCTTCCCTTGACCCTGTTGCAGGACTAGCTGCTCCCAGAAGGACAGGGACAAAACAGGAAGGCTGGTTGGCTTTGCTGCCCAACTGTTCTCCTATACCTGCAAGGTGTGGAGATCTCTGGTGAGATGAAGAGGTGGGACAGATTTTGCCCATTCTCCCAGTGTAACACAGGACAGTGGTTCAGAGCCTTCTGCTGCCCAAAGCTTGTGTGGGAAAAAACAAAAAGTCCAAGTGCTTCCACCTTCAGCCCCTAGCTGGACACACCTGGCACCCACAAGTTTCTGGACACAGCTATCAAGAGTTTCCAGTTCTTGAAGGTTAAGCTGTTAGGTGAGTATTCATCTGGGCTTTATTTATGTCACACCTTACCCTCAAGGAGATGAACGTGTCCATTTTGGAACTGCTGACTCAGGAAGTATCTACAGGTATTCCAGATAGTATATATCCTACCTGAGATCTCCTTCCCATGATCTCCACTTCTCTTGAGAAAGGATATTTCAGGACATTACCTGGACGCATGTTGTAAAATAATGGCAGCATTTAATCATGAAGAAGCAAAAGAATATACCTATACATATAAAGTTGTTAAGGCAAATCATAAGATAGTGCTCCCCAAAATCTTACTTAGCAAGGCTGTAATCAGCTACCTGTGAATATGTAGAGATTAAGCAAGAGAGATTGAACGTGCATATAGCAAACTAGCCCAATTATTCACCCAATGAGAAAAGACATTAGAAGCTTGTGCAATAAACTGGGAATATTCATTACAAAATTGAGAAGTTACAGAAACACAGTATAGACATAATTTGGGTAAGATACACTATCTAGAAGTGAAATGTTCAATGTTTAAGGAAAGAAATCCCTTGTCCAACACAGAGTCCTTCGCAAATTTAGGAGTTTGACCAGGCTCCCTGGCACCACATTTGGAGTAAACATTTGCACAGATCAAAATTATCATGGAAATACTGCCATAGGCAAGGCAAGAACCTGGTTGACTCTGGCCAATTCTTGGACTGAATCTCTTTTGATGTTAGAAGCAGTCTGGCTCATTTAAATGCTAGCCACTCCATCCACCTTTTCATCTTCTGCTGTATTTCTTGGGTTGAAACTGTCACTTAGAGTAGAAGCTCTTCCTGCAGCACACCAGGCCCAATGACCAGTGTGATGCAGCTGAAACCTTTCTCTAAATCTATTCTGCCATTTGCAACCTATTGTTGCAGACTAAAGACAGACATGTGATTTCAGTGGAAAATTCTCTAAACTTTGCCTAATCAGAACAAAATTCGGAGTGTGACTGAAAGAACCCAGAGCAGGTTTTGTAATTGCAGAAACCTTGGTCACCATCATTCATCATACTGATTGCCATGTTAATTGTCGTGTTCTCTGCACTTCCTTGATCTGCCTGTATTAGAATGGGTAACATCTCAATTTAGTTTCTCTTTTTCACCATTTCTGATGGAGCATTAGAAACACTGGAAATAAATCTATTGTTATGAAATGGAAGATATCAAAATATTTATCCAGACTTACCATCATCAAGATTTATCAATCAAAAAAGATTTATTTAACATGCAGATAATAACAGAGACACAACCATTTTGGAATTTCTTTGTTCAGTAATCATATATTTCAAAAATTTTATGATTTAAACAGGTCTCTATACCTTGACTGTCTTCTATTCAGCTCTAAAAGGACTGAAAAGAGAATACACAAAGGTTGAGCACTGAGCTATGGTTATTTGGGGGTCCAGGACTGTTCCCACACATTTCATTAGTAAAAATCTCATTTACCTCACTGCAGATAAGACTATACAGTGGAGAACTAGTCAGATTCACAGCACATTTAAGTTCTCATACATCTATTGAGCTCAACTTGCATCCACTACAGATGTCTCTGATTCACTGTAAATATTTACTATAGGAGGAGGTTTATGTTTTTACATTTACATGCCAGCTGCTTACAAAACCTGCAAACATACCAGCACTTTGGCAGTGGTAGTTTTTTCACATGATTTTGTATTCAAATTAACTTGGATGATCATGATAAGCAACTTCAAAAACCCATGTGACGAAGAAGAGCTATTCAAAGCTTTCTAAGACAAAGCTCTACCTTCTTGGAAATCTTGCTGTCCTCAGGCCCTGGGCTGTAAAAACCTCATCCAGACAGTACAGACACATTAAAAGTTTGGTTATAGTCCCAGCTGGTGCAAAAATTCCAGTATAATAGGCATTTGTAGAGCCAAAGACAAATGATGCTCTTCAAGATTGTTGAAAGCAAATGGTTCTTCTCTGGTGAGAGTTTTCCTTTACTCAAGTGGCCAGGCTGCATCCCTGTTGGAACAGCAGTGTAGGGTAAGAAAAATCAGTGGTGACGGATGTACTAATACATATAAATATGTACACATACGTATATATCCACATACAAATGCTCCCGTCTCTGCAATACAGGGCAATCTTACTGGAACCTGTGAATGAGTACACTGCTTTCTGATTGTGGGCTATCATCAGACATGAAGTGCTGATGCATTGCAGACTCGTAAAGCGCCTGTTTTGCTGGGGGGAGAGGTGTTACCCCCTGGTGCAAAAGTAGCTGCTCATCTTTAGAGAGTGTATTACAGCTGATTAACTTTATGGACTGCACAGGCTAATAGACAATTTTGTTTCCAAATATTTTAAATTTCGGATTGCTGTCTCAGAAGTATGTGTTGGAACACAACTCATTTCTGTAGATTGTTTACTGGGTTTTGTTTGTTTGCTCGTTAAAACTTTTGGCATAACTTCAGCTATTCAGTTTCGTGAAGAGAAAAACAAGTATAGCAAAGCACAAACTCTGAACTTTTATTAGTAACTGTGGGAGAAGAAAAAGTTAGACCAGCTGATCACTAACAGAAAGTAAAAGTGTGCTTTAAATTAACAAAGAAGAAATAACATGTAGAAGTGGAGATGGAGCACAAAAATATTGCTACAAGACAAAAAATGTTGATAGGAGCACTTTCTAACAGTGTCAGGGCCTCTCTGCATTTCCCTTTTGGCACTCCTCTCTTCTGATAAGCACAGTGACGAGCTGTGCAGGGTTTGTCCACATGTACAGCTTGCAATCACCTTGAGATGCCCTTCCCCAGGAAGTTAATACCAGTGCCATATCTTAAGCAATCTAGAGGTTGTGATAGCAGAGGAGCGAAAACAAGAAATTACTTATGCGGTATCGTTGTGCACGACCAGCAGAAGGGATGATGTTGGGAGTGGTGGTGCTGGGTGCTCATGTATCTGTGTAGGCTTTGAGAACTGCATTGAGAATTGCCTTTCACCAAGGAGAGTCTGCGTTCAAAGATGTCATCATGAGCCCACCCCAGCAACTAGGGGCATCTTCACAGAAGTGTGATAGTGTGCTGGCACTTGTCACTGATGGGATTCAGTCAGAACAAGAATCACACACACTCCCAACCTGCTGGTATTCTCTTCTCTGCTGTTTCAGAAAGCTGTCCAACATCTTCACATCTCCTTTTTTTCAGCATTCTTCCTTTGCACTAGTACATCATCATCTGTGATGTCTCTAGTTTTCTCCTTGCTGCGTACACTCTGCAGCCTGAGTGGGTGACTGGCCTTTACATTTGCCGAACTATTCTTTTTAATACTGGAAAAATTAATTTCCAAATTTTTCTGTGACAAAAGTGGTGCTTGCATTTTTAAATCATTTTTAGCACATTTACATTTTTCCCTTATAGGTTAGCTAGAGGTTATAAGGGTAAAACCTGTGGCCAGATTCTGCAATTGCAAGAGAGTGAATACAAGATTAAGCCACATTCATAGTTATGGAAGATAAAGCAAATGTTGAATCCACAGTTTAGAGAAAATATTTTTTTCTGAATTTTGTATGCTTAAAATATATATGCTGGTAAGTATTGTGATAGTTATTAGCATTTCATTGATACACTTGTTTCAAATGATACTAGAAGACCATTATCCAGTTCTAATAGGATATCGAAAGAAAACCCAACAATTTTTTATTTATATGTCTGTTGCTTGATTTAGATAATTGCTGCTGGCTGGTGGGTCCTGTACCATTAGATTATCCCGATGGAATGCTAGAAGTGTTCTAGCCTGGAAGTTCCCCGCGTTACTGCTTTTGCATAGCTACACAAATTCTCCACAAGCCGTTCTCCAAGATACTGCAGCTTAGTGCCCCCGCACTCAGTGGAAGAAACCTACCCTTCGGCCTTTATAGGAGTGCATTGTTTAACAGAATTGCATTTACATTTCTATAAAGGTTGTCAATCCAACGCTTATGACTCAGAATGGAAACTTCCTTCCAGAGAGACTTTATTTAACCACTGACTTCCAAGATACAGAGTGAGCAGTACACTCTTTTTACAAATAAGATATAAACTTTTTTTTTGCTTTAAACAAACCAGCAAGCAGTTCTGGCTTCAGGAATTTTATTGCTTTTTATTAAATGCAGTAGAGACTGTCTATTATTGGAAAGTGCTAAAGAGAATGAAAAAGCTTTTTGACAAGACCTGTTAGACATATTTTATCATGTATTTTCTATTCAGAGCAATTTTACTGCTGCAGACTAAACAGACTTAAATTAAGACAGGACAGATTTGTTTAGAAGCAACTGTTCTCCAACAGACCCAAAATAATTTATTGGTTTTACACAACTCTAAGCAAAAGGATTCTGAATTCTTTCCATAGCAGTGAGTTGGTTTATTATTACTTTTTAGATGGCAAGATACCCACAATACAAACAGGAACAGAAAAAAAATGTTATTTTCTGAATTATTGAGTCCTGTCCTTCAGTATTAAAAGTAACACTTTATAGAATCACTTTGATAAATGTCTTGAGCTTCAGCTTAAAGCTGATCAATTTTTGCTCCCACTTAATCCTGCTGGAGACGCACTACAGACTACCCTTACAATTAGGAATCTGTAAATTTCTGTCTAAATGTATCCATTATTAATTTCTAAACATTTTTCTTGAACCGATGTTGCCCTATCCTTTAAAAGAAGGTACTACTCCTCTGATGTGTTTCTCCTAAAGTCCCTTGTCACCTGATAAAAGAGGATACGGTCATTGTGCATTGTTTAGAAATTACATGTATGCACTGAAATTATTCAGTAGAAATTGTGTCTATTCAATGATCAAAAAGTACACTATATTTAAACAGTTATATCTTTTCTCTGTTCTTCTGTCATTTTGTTTTGCTGTGATATCTCATCACTTCTTTCTTATTCTCCTACAGATGCTATCTTTTCCTCTGAACCTGTTCCAGTCTAAATTAATTTTCTAGATAATGGGCAGAGAAAATTATGCACATTATTTCTGATAAGGTGCACTAGGGCTTTGCACAATGGCACTAATACCTCCCTGGCTTTAGCAGGAATCACTCTCCTGAAGCCCCCAAGACTTGCATACACCTTTCCAAGGCCACACTGACAGGGCAGCTCCCAAACCTTCTCGGGCTTTCCCCTTAGTTATTCTCAACCAAGACACTTAGCACAGCACTTTCTCCTACTGAATTTTATCTCATTCCTGTGACTCAATCTCAAAGTTATTGTGCTCTTTCTGTCTAATATTCCGATCCTCTTCATACTTAGAGACAATAAATAATGAATGAAGACAGCTCATATTGCAAAATTAAGCAGGCTGCAGATTAAGAATTGCATCATATTTGAAATAAACACACAGTTATAGAAACTTTGGCAAACATTCTGTATATTCAAGAACAGTATTAAAAATTGAGTGGGTTATTATTTCATCAAAAACATTTTTTTCAGAATCAGTATAAATTGATTTTTGACTTCTCTTTTGAACGTTTAAAGTTCATGCATTTATTCCACTCCACCTGCTTTACACCATTCCTTCAGCAACCAGCTAACACCAGATTATTTCAGTGTGAAGGAAGTCTCCATATGACACAGACCTGTGTAATACTCTCTTTCAGCCTTGACTTTTCACATAGAGATAGCCAGAGAAAGGACAAGTATAGACAGACACAGTGCAGCAGCTGAACACACCTAAACTTGCTTTGGAGATTAGAACTTTGATTTGGTTATACTTGGTTAGAGATCTTGGGTTACAGAGCTCCATAAATCTTATAAGATCACCCATATTCCCACAGAGTTATGCTACTGTTATAACCACGACCAACCTACAAAAGAAAGTGAATTTATTTCTTATGGTTATATGTTGGCAATCTAGATGACATTCACAAGCAGAAGAACATAATAACTAAAGGCTGTTTCTTCTGCTACTAAGAACATTTCTCATGTTTTCATGATCTGATCACTGCAGCTAGTAGAAATCAAAACACCCATCCAAAATTATTGTCATAATGTATTATTACGGGAATAATCCTACATTGCGTATATATATTGAAGTATCATACCTCAGCCTACTGCAATGTGTAGGTAGTATTGAAATAGCGTTAAAAATGTACTGAGCCTTATTCCACCTGATTTGAACAAATTACCTTCTACCACAGTTAAAAATGGCTTAGCTTTTAGGAAGCTTAGTGAAAAATTAACCCCCCCTTAAGCAAACACTCTGCAGGCTATGCTTATGGAAAATTATTCTCACAGTAATCAGCTGTACATGCTGACAAACTTGTTCTTTTTCTGGTTGCCTAGCTGTCTACCAGCCTCCTCTGGCTCCCCGCCATGACCTCTGTGAAAGGGCTGCTGTAGCAGTAGCAAGTGTTTTCCCAGAAAACCTTATTAACTGTGCTGTAGGTTTCTAGTTTTTGAACAGCAACTTGTCATACTGTAATTATTGTGAGAGTGTTTTAAATAAAGAAACCTAACTGGAGAAAGCAGGTCATCACCGTGTGTTTTGCCATTTCAGCAAACACTTCAAAACCAAGTCTAGAGTTTAAATAAAATCAGTTCTGGCCCTCTTAAAATCCACAAAAATATCCTATCAAGTTTGGTAGGTTTGAAGCTGATATATATATTTAACACATGCAATGATAAGCTTGAAGAGCCACAACATGTACAAAGAAAAGTTAGACATCTTCTAAAATTTGTCACAAAGATGTATAGAAATAAAATTGATTAAAGGAGCTGAACTAAATTTCTCTACTTCAGGTTATAGCACCCAGAATCAATATTTATTCAAGGATGGTTAGTTTTAAGAGGTGGACTCATGTGGATGTTCTCCAAGGTTAATATCACCTCACTTCAGATCAGCTGTTGGTTCTCATACTTGTTTACAAGGCACATGGGCACTAAATCTGTATGAGGCTTCAGGCACTGTTGTCAACATACAGCAGTATTTTAGTTTAGAAAAAGAATAATAAATAAAAAAAATCAGCTAGATAGTTGTCATAGGACAACTCCTTCAGGTTCAGTTGATGAGCATGAGCAAAGCAGATATCTACATAAAGCACTGATAGCCTTTTTAAGTGCCATCTTGACATACCATGGGAAGAGTCCTTAACTGAAAATAATAATAGGGTAGCCAGGAAAGCACCAATTAAAATAACTTGGCTGGCTGTGCTAAATTCTAGATATTCCTAAGGTCAGAAGGAAATTTGATTATCTTTACTTACTAGGATGCAATCAAAACAAAGATTTACTTTTAGACTTATCTCTGAGGTGAAACAACTGGACAGACTGCAGACCTTGTTGATGAATCACACACACAAGCAACAGTCAATTGACTGCGCATACAGTCTTGAAAAAAAAAATGCTTTCAATCCATCTTCTCAAGCTACTTTGCAGCATGTTCAATTTCATTTTCTTTATATTTGTTAAGGCTCCTACAGCAGCACACATTTGTTAAGCTTCTGGATTTGTTAAGCGTATTCTCTTTTTCCTACGAAAACAATATACTTCACTACACCAGTGGCTCTAGTTGGCCTGGAGCTGGTAGAAGTAAACTCCCTGAACACAAAAATCAGGCTGATCAAGATACACACGTTCTCAATCCTGCTTTATGAGGTGGAGCCATACGCCTTGAAGAACACTGATGCATAAAGATTGCTCTTTTTGCTTCCCCCCCCCAATTTTTGTTTCAACTAGCAAAACCACACAGAAACAAGACAACTAAAGGAGTACTAATGGACCACAGACAGTCTGATGCAACAGAGAAGCCTCAGGTCTGGACCCGTCTGCCAGATGAAGGCTGACCTTTGACAGGATCTCATCCTGGCCTCCTGGAGGGCAGCAGTAGCAGAACAGGACTGGCAGGACACAGCTAGCCATGACACACCACTGGGCTGCAGTTAAGGATCAGCAGTGTGAGCCACAGCATAACCCCAACAAGAACCAAAGTGCAGTTCATGCCTATTCCCTAGGTTTGTTATATACTGGATAAAGAATTGAAAAAAAACCACAAAACTACATGAAAATTAAGTCAGCCATCAGGTTCCAAATTGCAATTGGTGCTAAGCTGCATTACCTATTTGCCAGCTGTTCACTAGTCTGTTGGGAGTAAACTGCTGATCTCAAGCCAGCTCTTAGAGCTGGCAGTAAAAGACGTGAATTCTGCGCACCTTTGCCTGGGCTACCCGCTGCTCACTAAGGACGAGGCTTCCTGGACAGAACTGTGCTGATCAGGGTGGGAAGTCAGTCACACTGCAAAGAAGAACTGATGTTTCAAAGCCAGTGCAAGATTTCTGTTGTTAAGGAAATGTGCTCTAACAACGGACTTGTAGATTGCAGTAAGGAAAGAATACGTTTTTCCTTTTCTTAACTAGTGAAGCTCTTGATCTTATGGTGGCTGATTAATGGCTGAAGGGAGTTTGAATTAATTTGGAATTCATATTGAATTTAAAAACTCCCAGAAAACTTAAAAGGAAAGAATAAACATTCCTTTTAATACTCGTGGATAAATCAAAATGAACTTATTTACTCCACTCATGGTTATTGCAGGGTATAAAACTCAGAAGTCACACCTCTGTCGAGGTATAAACCAAGAAAAAAAATAAAAAGTGTGTTTCAGCAAACCCTGCACTATACAGTTTTGAAGACAAGCTTTGATGCAAGGCTAGATTCTAGCTGGGCTGGGGAAAGTAAAATGTTTTCCTCTAATATGCTGAGAAGCTACAGAACTGTTCCACAGTTACTGCAAGCAATGATCCATGAAGTGGCATTAAGATGAGAGAGAAGATGCCTCAAATTCCAGTAATTTGTTTGGTCCATCTGCTCCACAGTCCTGAAAAGGAGAGGGATACAGGCCGATGCTTCAGGCCACAAAGCAATGGTAGAGGAGCTCTTGAAAAGAGCTAGATTTCTTCGTAACTGACTTCAAAGTTAAACAAGAATTGCTCATATATTACCCAAGCATATGCAAAGTATGATTCTACGTCCAAAGCAAAATTAACGTTATCCTTTACTGAGCAAAATGGAAGGGCATAAATTCAGTAAATAGTCTGGGGTCGAAAATGAGGGTTAGAAAAGACATAGCAAATAGAAAGACATGTGCAACAGGCACTGCAGAGAAAAAGTTCTAGCTGGCACCCAAGACTGCATTTGTGCAAGAACTGAAAGAACCTATTGTCCCTCAGCATTGGTTCTCAGGCTTCAGCCTGCTCACTCTCATGGCAAGGACGCTGTGCTGCATGGCTGGCCCACAAAAGAAGATTCTTCCTATTGACACTACACTTCCACATCCATAAGGAATTAGCAGAGGCTTTCCTCACTAATTAGAATAAAACTTAATTGTCAACTTTGCAACTTCTGTGGCTACTTTGTGTCCTGCTATAAATGAAATCTACAAATTCAATACAGAGGAAAAAAAAAAACCTACCAGAGGGTCCAGATCCTATTTCTTCCAGACTGTTACCCACCTGAAACAGGTAATATAAAATCTCTGTGAGAAAGGAAATGCAGTGACTGAATCTGAAATGAGCCGTAACATAATAGATGATTCAGTTACCTTCAGAGTGGGTTAGGATTCCTAAGCATTTAAAGGTTCAGAGCATAGAGTAGGAGTGAATGAACTTCCAACCACAAGAACAGTTCCTTTTCTTGGGTTTCCACGAGCAGTTTTTCAATAAGTAGACTGGCGGTTTTTTCCTACAGGCCCAGCCAAAAAGGGTGTTGAAGCAACCCTTCTCCCTGTAGTTAATTCCTGGGCTGTCCTGCCCTGCTGATGTACCCCTCCCCTGAGGTGACATTATGTAGCCAAAGCAGAGAGGTTTGCACTTGTCCCAGGCTGCTCCACTCGTCACTAAGAACACAAGATGGAAGGGAGACAGTAGGAAGCTTTTTTCTATGGAAAGACAGGTTCTCCTTTAAGCCTGCTTGTTCTTTGGTGTAACCAACTGTCTATTCATCTTATAGAAAATAAGAAAACCAAACCACATGACATAAATTCAGACAAACCCAAAATTTGGGAAATGCAGTGACACTACTGGAAAAAAAATAAAAAATCCTTGAAGAACTAACTACTTCTTGCATTTAGATAATTCAAGCTTTGATAAAACCTTTAAAATACATTATGATTCATAGCACTAGAAAAATGAACTACAAGTATAAAGTTTTCCTCACCTTTTAACTCTATTCGCATTTGCAGAATGTTATTTCTGAAAGTATGTGAATATTTAAACTCTGAAACTCAAAGTATGAAAGTATGAAAAATGACTGTAGAGGTCCATATTTAAAGACAAACTTCAGAGATATATATACTTTCTGTCAAAGATAAGTAATCTATTGCATTTACTAATAACATAAATCATTTCACTTGCTTATATTGATATACATTATGTCATTTCCAATGTGTTTCAGTACCTTGGTGCTACAAGCTGCTATCCTGAAATGGAAAAATACAAAAGAAGAGCAGCTTCCCATAAAGCTTACAGACATCAGCAATGGGTAACAGCTTAAATCCTAAGGACTTCAGCAAGAAACTCAGGGGAAAGCCTCAGATAAGCAATGACAGCAATTTCCCTAAGAAAGGTCAGAAAGAGCACCGCTATTTCTTCAAAATATGGACATGTAATTCTAGCTGGTGGCTTTCCTTGAGACAACTTTGCTTGAAATGGGTTGTTCTACACAGGAGTAGTAGCTCTTTGCAGATATTACTGCAATGGTAAATATCAAAGGCAAAAATCTGGTTTTCAGTGGGTCCCTGGGACTTATCACCACATACTGACATTTCCATTTCCCTTCAGGGCTCTATGCTTTGTCATGATACAAAACCAGAAAGAGCTTTTGCATAATTAATGAAACACAGGGTCTGAAAATAGTCCTTTTTTTCTTCCCTTTCCTGCCTACCCATATTAAAATGGCAAACAAAATCCCAACCACAGAGCCTGAAGGTTAAAGGGCCCTTACAAATAGCTACCAGCCAGCTGTTCGGAGAACAGTATGAAACAAAACATATCACCCATTACACCCTCTCATTACACTCTCTTTAATGGCAAGATCTACACAATAAGGAACAAACAGTAAAAGTTAAGAGAAAACAGGAAAAAAAAATCAAGGAACAGAAGCGGTTGGAGAGATGAGGACAGTACCAGTATGTACCCACCAAAGGTGTACTATATTTTTAGCTATTTACACTGTGATCACCAACACAGGTATGTAAATTTCCTTGAAACGTCTTTGGTTATAAAATAGTTGTGTGTTTCATGAAATTAAAAAAAACCCAAACAACAAAATACCAACTATCATGTAAAGTGCTTCCATATGTTTTATATTTTTATGTACATTTTCAACAAATGCTGCCAATATTCTTTTAGCTAAAATACTTCTCCTTCCATTAAAATGTGCACGTACTTAAGCAAGAAAGGAATGAAAACTGCAGAACCTAGAATTGCTAAAAGTACTTTGGAAGCACTCATTCCTACTATTTTTCCTTTACAGCAAAGGCCCAAGCCACTCCAGCGAGATATGCAGACTGAGTTGTCCTATATCTCCATGTATTTTCTTTTTTATTTTAGAAGCTCAGGATTTTCTACCATATTCTCCTCTTCTAACACTTTTGGACACAATTACAGGCTCTTAAGTACAGGGAAGAAGGCCTATAAGCAGAGCAGAAGGGGTTGCCATCTGTTCCTGTCTGATCTTTCAGAAGATATTGAGAGAAGTCAGTACAGCTTCATACAAACACTTGCATTCACAAGTTTTCCTCCTGTGCTTCTCTAGTTCCTTTCCTCTTGGTCTTCTTCAGTTCTTTCCTACAATACAAAGTAAATCATCATGCTTTAGCACCTTCCAGATGAACAATTAATTTACCACAGAATGTGAAGCCAACACATTCATCACCTAAGAACAATGAGAAAACTAGCAAGGTGCTCACTTCTGTTTCCACCTTTGCACACGAGAAGCAGAGCATGTCTTTCCCGCAGCTGAAAGCCAGGCCGGCTGTGCTCTGGATCCTCAGGCTTTGAAAAGTCTTCCACCTCCACCCCAGTTTGTTGCTGTCACATGGAGCGAAGACGGGGGGGGGGGGGGGGGGGGGGGGGGGGGCGGGGGGAGCAATCCGCCTCACAAAACTCGCCTCCCCCCTTTCCCCCCCC
>WTSP01020499.1:0-111663 GCA_025331215.1 Actenoides lindsayi
ACAGTGGAATAGGCTACCCAGGGAGGTGGTTGAGGCCCCATCCCTGGAGATATTCAAGGTGAGGTTGGACAAGGCTCACTGCGGGGGGGCTGGACTAGATGACCTTTGGAGGTCCCTTCCAGCCCTATCCGTTCTATGATTCTATGATGCCTGCATCTGGCACACTGACTTACGCTGTCTCTCTCTGAAAGCAGGAATATTGGTTATCTGATGTTAATTAATTAAAAAAAAAAACCTGGCCTCTGTCTTCAGCTGTTTATACCTCTTGGGTACTCTTCTTATGGGGTTAGTCAGAACATACAAAACCAAGTATGCTTTCTTTAGGTACAGTTTAAGAGGTTTAATGATTAATCAAATAAGAATTAAAATTGCATTAAAGTATATCCATCAAGTATGTTTTGCACAGGTACATATTCCTCAGGGACTGGATGACTCATTAGTACTAGAGCGTCTGCAAGATATGAACTCATTCAAACTAAGTTAATTCTAAAATCAAGTAACTCCCCAAGAAGAGTTGTTCTAATTGTGTGATTGCCCATTCTTATTCAGGTCACCTTGTACAGCCCCATGTCTCTTTTCAACGCTTTCTCTCCCTGAGTCTAATCTGGATTGAAGATGCTGGTGTTGCAGTTTTCAGAATTTCGGGTATGGTTAAGGTGGATGTGGATTATTGATTAGTGTGCTGGTGTAAGACTGGATTCAGTGCCTGCTCAAGTATGAACTCTAAGCAGAACTTTGGCACGTCACCTTGGAGCTGAAGTTGCTATTATATTTAGATGGAGCTCCGGCTCCTAGATTCCAAAATGGGATCCTCAAAGCTCTTAACCTTAGACCTCTGCTTTGTGCCACTTTCCTGATTCACCTGAAATCCTGCTGTGGTCATGTCCAGAATCCCCTTGGCCTCACCACCAACCGTGAGCTCTTCACCTTCCTAGTCCCTGCCACTGTCTGTAGAACAGGTGCTGCCCAGCCTGTGCTTCCCCAAAGGCCTGCTCCATTTGTTGATGGAGCTTGGGCAAGACAATACCCTTCCCCTATGCTCTCATATGTCTGCTGAGTAGCTGATGTATAGGCAGTGCATGTGAGATGTGACACCCTTCTTCATTTCCCCGAGCAGCTTCTGCAGCAGCAGAGAGCTGTATTTGTAGCACAGGCAGATGAGCAAAATTATCTACCTGTGCTTTCAGGGCTCTGAAAGGAGAAAGGTAAGATGTAAACCGATCTAATTTGTTAGCGTATTCTGTTCCCAGGATTTAATTATTTGCACGTCTCTGTCTCATGTGACAAATAGTAGGTACTGTGCCTGTGTCTGCAGCCCTGAATGTGTGTGCATATCTGTGTACAAGCTTGTGGCATGTAGGAAAACACGTCATGGTGCCCAAGTCAGCGTGCTCGTGCAGCTGGAAATTGAGTTCTCTGTAGCTGCCTACGCTTTATTTCTGTGGCACCGGGAGTCCAGAAACCCATTGTAGGAGATGCTGCTGGTAGTTATTCACAATTAATGCATGTTAACAGAGGATGCAACACAGATATTTTTTTCCTAAAGGGATAGTGATTTGTAAACCTCTGTTAAAACCCGTGACAATGTTTTCCTGAATAGATATTATAAATGCTATTAGACACAAGTTTGATAAACAAATGCATTTTCCTGGAAGCTGGTACTACTTATTGGCCCCATACCTCTTATTAATTTGTATTTTCTGATAAAAGGAAATATTAAACATCATTCACTCATAGTATAAAATGTGAGATTGCCACTGAAAAGCATGCTTAAAATAATCATCACAGTAGTAATTTTCATTCCCTAATTATAGTAGCAAATTATAGAGGAAAAACTTAATGCAGCCAGTCTCACTGATGTCTGAATCATAGCAAGAGCATCAATTGATTTGTGTTCAGATCTAAAAACAAAAAAGAATTTTAGTCTCCTAGATACAAAGAGATTAAGGTCAATGACTTAAACCTGACCCTTATGCTCACATACTCCTCTGTATGTAGAGATGCCTGCTACTACCTCTTCCCCGTGAATTCTATTTGTGAAAGCTGATACTGAGTTAAGGTGGTTGAAAAAAAGGCATGTTCCTCCCTCTTATACTTAAGAGAAGCAATTAGCTGTTCTGTACTGCACCAAACCATACCATTTACTTAGTCCACTCATGATAATGCATTCATGTGTGTATTAGAGTGTTTATCATTACTGTACTGTTTTTTTGTTCTTTCTAGTGAAGTTAACATGTTAACCTAGGAAGAACTGCATAATACGAAGTCTAAAATAAAGCTACTCCTATTCCTGACATAACTTCAAGTAAAAACTTTTCTTACTGCATTCAACCTGTTTGCAGAATCAGGGACTGTCTTTCATCCTTGTAAATTGTTGCTTGGAAATTGTCAAAATAAGAGAATGGATTTTCTTAATGAATTATTTTTAAAATAAATAGGGTACACTTGTCCCATGGCCTAGATCCTGGGAAATTACATAGTCTTATGACTCATTTTATATATTTTAATATTGGAATATGTTGCATATTGTTGTGCTAATGGATTGTGGTTTGTGGAAAAACTGTCCTTGAAAAGGTTTTGAGTCATAAAGCCTCATACTGTCCTCACTGAAATCTTAAACTTTGCTAATCTGGAATGTAATATATCCATTTTGCAGTGCAAAGAATTGAGCATGTGATGGCTCAGGGTTTTGTTTGCAAATATATTGCCTGTTGCTCTGAGTAGAACACCTTCTTTTGTTTCAGCCACATAATTCTTTGCTTCCTCCTCACAAATAGGAAGATACTCCTTATCTAGTACCTGCCTGCCCTGCTATCTGTAAGCTACTCACCCAAACACAGAATACAACCACACTACCACAAAGCTTTCCCTTGCAATGCATGGCGAATATATTAATCCTATTAAGACCTGTGTTTCATAGACTGTTTCTGAGGGAGAGCAGTTCGTAGGTTTAATAGCTGACCTTTTGGTCTCATAGTGAAGATGAGCTTACTTGGAGTGAAGCTGTGCATGCCTGTGGGCATTATGATGTGTCATGTGGGACTTGCATGGTGTGTTGTGGAAATGTGGGTTATTATGAAAGCACACTTCACAATTTGCAGCACTGTAGCTGTGTTTCTGGTGAATTGAGTACACACTGAATTTTAAGTGGAACTGGTGTCATTAGATGATTTGATCAGCTTTAAAAATCTTAACCATCATGCCAGCCAGCTTCTGCTATCTTTGAATCCTATAAGCCTTTTCAAAAGAGAGGCCCATAGGATATGTGTACGTTATGCTTCTGAAACAGTCTGTGTATTTGCCACTAGTTTAAACAAAGCTCTTTGCTTGGCTGTATCGATTTCTGTGAGTTTAATGTACGTGCTGAGTAGACCAGAGCTTTGCAATAATTTTCACCTGTCTCTGCTGTGAACGCATTGTGTTTCAGAAATAGGCTATATTGGTTTTCAGGACATCAGGAACTTTTCTACAATCTGCCTTGAATTAAAGAAATACATGGTATATATAGTTCTTTTTATTCATTAAGTCATCCTAACAACCAGATGAATCAATGCTTGTTACCTTAGTACAAACATAGCATGGCACAAACGCATTCTATGTGCAGTCACCTTGCAATAACATGGAATCAAGACAAATATTTATGGATGATATAGTAGTATTTGCCCACTAGCTGCCAACGGGCATTTCTGTTGTATTCCTGTAGTCTGGATAAGGACACGGCAATTCATGTGCTAAAATTATATTCAAAAGACAGGCATTTTTATCGGGGACTTTAAGGACAAAACAATAGCCCTAGTTTTAATAGTTAAGGTGCAAGTTTCATGTTCTGTATATCATTATAGTTTTTGCCTAACAAAAATCTTTCTACTGCCAGAGGTTGCATCTTAGGCCTAATAAAATTAGGCTGTATTTCTATTTGTGATATTCTATTAAAAAATACTCATATTATTATTATGTCACCTTGTTTAACATAACCCAGCATATTTTGCCAATAAGTGGAAAAAAAAGGCAGTGCTACATATTCTGTGTACCGTGACTAAATTGTTTTAGTATTATGGATGATAATCTGTATTATATGATTTACTATCTCTATTATCATTTGGTATCTCTATTATCAATTGCTATTGAACAAAGTATTTTATATCATATGGGATGAATATTATAACACAATTTAACTGAGCATTTTTATGAATGGGTGGTAGAGTCTCATCAGTTTAAGTTCTAAAAACATAATCTCTGGAATTCTATTTGATCCCAGGTTTCCATTGTATAATCTGTGTGCTGCTACTGGGCTGCATGTTTGCTAAGCATTTACTGCAAGGGCAACAAAACAGTTTTGACTAAGGGGCATTGCCTGGCAGGAAAAGGCATTACACAAAAATATAAATCCCAGGCTTATTCTTCTTATGACTTCCTCAGTTCAAAGAAGTGACTTTGTAAAACTAACTAAGAAAGTGAGGGAAGGTCATAAAAGCTATGTGGGTGTCGATGCTCATAAAATATAAACCCAGATTATCCATGGTGCTAAGCAACAACATTTTCCACTGAAATCAACAGTGGCCTGAAAATCAGGATGGTATTTAGTGAAATAGAAATTTTAAAACAATGGCCTGTAAAAGAAATGTCAGGTGATCTTGCGAGAAGACACACAGGTCAAAGTAAAACAATGTCTTAAGATGTCATTTACGATAAGTCATGCTTCATACATCTATGTACACTGCATGTGCAAGTGTCAAACCTACAGTGCAGATCCTGACTGACTGCTGTCACAATATCATTACCAATTGCTGTTGATGATTATACCCCATTTATGACATATAACAACATGCCAGGCAGGTAACAGATACTGCTGTTGCACTCTTACCTTGTGTGTTTTACTGTAATAAACATACCCTGGTTACAGCACAGCCTATGGTCATCTCTAGTACCTTGGTTTATTTTCTATCAAGGCAAGTAACCCAGGTCAGATAAATGTACTAATTCTTTCAACCCAGCCAAAGCATTTCTGACATTCAATAAAATTTTGATAAATGTCCCACCTTGGTTTTCATCTTGGCAGTCTTGGTTACTTTCTTCTTCAGGTTCTGGTCAGCATTCAGGACAGTATGCCGCATAGGATCAATTTCCCATGCAATCTGGGAAATCTGAAGATGAGCTGAGTCTTGGCATTGGACTATTTCAGTGTCTCATGTTGGCTTTTTGATACTAACCTTTCCTCCTTGGTTGGCTGTGCTGCACCATTGTCTGTCCTTAGGAATAATGCATCAAGCTATTAATCATTCATATATCAATGATTTATACAATATAATTTGTTTTCTCTTGATAAAGATGAATTGAGAACTAAATTTTATGTACTTTATACTACGAACAGTATTATGCCATTCTACAAAAGCAGGCACAGACAAATGAAGTAACACAGGCAATATTATTTTATTTGTTATTATTAGACTCCCCATTGTGTGCCACCTATGTCACAGCAATAAGTTGTTTTCTTGTTCTGAAAACCTTATGGTCTTCTTACAACATATCATAAGTGGCAGGATTATAAAAAGCCTTAAAAAATGCACAGGGTAAAGTCTTAGAATTGTGTGAATTCATGATTTGCACAACTCCTGCATATTTCTCCAACATTGCTTTTGTAAGTCACTAGCAGAACTTCATAAAAAGCATACTCAAAACCATCACTGTACACACTGAACACAAAAATGCTTGATCCTTCTTAGATACATACCCTATGTGTTATTTACAAATGGATAAAATGTATGTAAGCTGTTTCTGTTGTTACCCTCTGTTGAGTACAAAGAGACAGAGCTCCCTTTGGTTGTATTAATAGCCTCAAAGTGACAAATAAAATGGCTCATGTAGCCATAATTGCATCCAGCCTTGTGTCTTTGCATTCAAAGGGAACAGGGAACAGTTGCTAGACTAGCAGCATAATATCATCTTCTGCGTTTGTGTACAGCTGCCTAAGTCTTGATGGCCACACAGAATGAAGAAGTGATGATAAAGGCACCTTTCTTGTATAGCTGTTTGTGCCAGCGGGTTAACTAGTGTGTAAATAAAGATAGGGCTTACACGTGACATAGATATTTAGTCCTTTGGAACTTAGATATATTCTTTTCCTGGGCTTACTCTAAAGTTTATTTAGTTACCTAGGGAATTTTAGAGGTTGAAAAACATGTACCTCAGGATGGTATGTAAGTAGATGGATAGGCAGCACCTGGTTGGGAGTTTCGAGGACCTGCATTTTTGCAGTTAGATGTATGGGTGCACTTTGGTGGCTTTTAGTGTTTTATTTCTCTAGTTTATCCAGCTCAGTCTGTTAGCAATAAACAGTACTTGACTCCAAACTTGACACTTCCCTTAATCACTGGAGGAGGATACATCTGCTTATGGCTGTCTGAGTTACTGTAAAGCTGGATCTGTTTACTTTATATATTTACTTCTGATTATGGATACAAGTGGCCACGTGAATTACAGTTAAAGGCTCAAGTCCCACTGATATTTCTACCATTTGCAGGAAGAACTGGGAACTGATGCATGATGCCAATATATAGCTCTAGTGGAAGGCCTCTGACATACTGTAAGTGCTCTATCAAAAAGGTTTCACTTAGAACCAGCAACAAAGACATGTTCATGGAAGTCAGATAATGTTCTAGGTTTCTTTAGCAGAGTTTTCTTATCATAGCTCAACACACATCTTAGTTAAATGTTGGAATTACAACAAGTGCAGGAAACTAGGCAAAACTACTTGAGGCTAATTGGATTAAATCAATCCTAAATGCAAAGCTACTACAAAGTTTAAGCAGTATTAAAGCCCTCAAATAAGACAACACCATTTTGGTATAAATCAAGCTGATGAGAAGTGACTGTATTTTGTACTACTTAGCATTGCATGATTATATTAGCTCTGGTTTCAGCTACAGTAGCAAATTTCAAGCTGCGTGTAAGATAAAATGAGTGTTGTCTTGTTATGTGTTTCTACTAGACTCAATGTCCAGTCTACAAATCACTTTGTGTACAAACAAATCAAGAGAAACAACTTCTTATCATACTGTGGCAAGAAAAGAAAAAAAGGAAGCAGAAGTCCATTTGAAGGAAGCAAAAATATCTTGCTAGATAAATGAGGAAGATACAAAAGGTAATTGCACGAGAACTCTTAATGAGACATACAGGTTCTGCCCAGAATTGGAAGGACGGCTGCATCAAACAGCTTCTGCCTTAAGACTCTGTACACAAGAATTCAAGTCCAACTTGAAGTTGTGCCACCAGTTTCTGTGCACCCAGCCCATGGCAAGGGATTAACTCCCATTTCTGCCAGCTGAGGATATCATCTCATACTTGTTGGTATCTCTTGCTACCTTATAGCACAAGATTTTGTTTCACATAGTCAGCCCAACATCCGTATTGCTTGTCAGACTATAGCATGGGAAGAATTTTTTCATCATCTATTTGCAAATTTGTCTAATCAGACAGCTTCTAGCCAAGGGATTTCTATCTGTCTGCAAAACCGCATTGGATAGCTTCAACTCAATGCAAACCCATTGACTACAAGTAGTGACTACTTATCATAGCATAATTCAGGTTGGAAATTACCTCAGGTGGTTGCCTAGTCCAGTCTTCTGCTAAGGTTACTTTAACAACTCAGGACAGAATATGCTTCCATATTTCTTTTGCGTTGACCTGGTTGGTCTTTTTATACTTGTTGTATTTTTTTAAATCTGTTCCTCAGTACAGGCTTCTTGGGCGTGCCTACTTCATGGTTTCTCAGTAGTCACCGAGCAGTGTCTCTGGCTCCACAGTTTAAAATGAGTTTATGTTTGGTAGGCTTTGTGGAAAAAGGCTGAAAGTACCACAGATGGGGAAAAAAACATGACCCTTCCTTTAGTAGAGCATTGGCAATACTACTATTTACATGTAGCTTGGCTTCAATGTGATATAGATTCCACTTGTGTATTTTCATTGACCTTCAGCTCCATCTCTGTTGCTGATGTCAGTGAGTGGGACTGGAATCTGACATCTGGGTTTATTTTAATAGGAAATTGAAAGCCTCCATGCATATGCTTATGTCTTTGGGAGTCTAAGCACTCTTAAAATGCACAGTTTCTACAAACATGTTTTCATGCCTGTTCTGATCTTATGAATGAGATACTTTGCAATTAATGTACCAAGAGGCCTGATGGTATAAACAACTCCAGTAATCCTGCCATCTTGTACAAGCACAGTACGCAGTTTTAACTTTGCAGAGCTTTGTGGCTGACAGCAGCAGAATTGCAAAGTCAACCAGACTCATTTCCTTGTAGATATGCCGTTGTTTTTCCTTTGCTTAAAAATAGTGATCAGCATCATCTCTATGTTTTTTAAGAGTTTAATGCATTGAGTAAAGTTTTCATTTGCCACCATCCCTGTAAAAGTGACTGTCTTATTTACATACCAGGGTCATTGTTCTGTGTCCCTACTTGCAGAGACAATGGCTATTCCCAAGCTCCTATGACAGAGTTTCATACAAACATCCATTTTCTTTGTTGTGAACTGTCTGCTGAAAGATTACTATTATCTAATGCGCTTTGAGAGTTGGTATAGCACAAAAATGTACATATTTACATATCTGTTCCACTGGTGTGTCAGCCATGCATAGAAATCTTACTAATACTGAAAAGCTGAGAGTGTCATTTCTTTCCAATGCAAGTTTTGGCAGCCTGTAGTGCTGAAATTGGACCTTTGGGTTTCTATGACAGCCATAGTAGAGATGTGAGCTTGGCTGACAAACCCAATCTTGGTCTATGTGCTGCCACAGCTTAGTTACTGATCTGTTAGAGAAGCGATGTACATATTAGCCCATTTTCCTTCAAGTCTGTACCATCCCAATGACATGAACAACTTGTGTACTGTAGGAGCTACTGTATACATTTACAACCTTCCTTTACCTGTTCTTCCAAAAATCAGGCAATAACAGGTTCCTGTTCACATCCCAGCTATGGCATCACCAGTTGCTTTTTATACCTACAGGTAATAATTGGTGTGTGGTGTCAGTGCACCCCTCTGAAATGTTTTCTACTAGCTAGATAGAATTATGTCTGCAGTTCAGCATCAGCGAACCCTTGGAGATTTCAGTCTGCATGGTGGATAAAGGTAAATGATCATATTCTTCCATTGATGCAGTCACCGAGTTATGCTGGCAACTCAGAATCAGTGACTTCACTTCTTTTTTGAAGTTGCTATTTAGGAAACCATAGATAACAGGGTTGACACAGGTAGAAGCCATAGCTACCAAGTGGCACAATGAGAAAATCAGATTGTGGTGGCAAGGTGAAATGATTTTGTAATTCCAGTCCACAATAGTGTTGAAGACATGCAGTGGTAGCCAGCAAATGGCAAAAGCAGCAACCATGGAGGCTAACAAAATATTTATCCTTCTCAGCTGAACTGCTCGGTTGCTGTATTCACTCTTCTCAAACATGTCCTTTCTCTTCTGTAGACGTAAGTAGATACGCAAGTAGCAAAGTATAACGAAGAACAGCGGGATGCAATATTGCAAGAGCAGTAAAGTGGTAGTGTAGATAAGTCTGTGTTGCTCAGAAGGCCACGAGTCAATGCATATGGCCTTGTCACTGGAAAAATTCATGATGTGAGAGAGCTGCTCATACAAATCATTAGACAAGACGGATGTGGTCAAAAAGGGCAGGGACATGAGGCATGCTAATATCCAAATTACTCCAATTCCTAGATAGGCTTGGGAGATACTTGGCCTCCAGCCAGTTGGGTTTATGATGAGCTGGTGTCTTTCCAGAGCAATAAGGACAAGGGAAAGAATTGACACTGTCACAGATGTGCACTGAGTGAAAGAGGTCATTTTGCACATGACTTCCCCAAATATCCAGTAGTCCATCATGGTGTAAACAATGGTGAAAGGCAGACAGACAAGACACATAAATAAGTCTGAAATTATTAAGTTGGAAATTAGGGTGTTGGTGACATTGGCCTTTTCCTTCTGCCTGGCAATGACAGCAATCAGACAGATGTTTCCCACAATGCCTAGGACAGTCTCCAAGCTGTAAGATGTGGCTAGAAAGACAGTAAGGTCAGTGACGTTCCTGCACTGATTGGAAATGTGCACGGGGAAGCTTCGGTTTGAGCTCCAGTTCTTACTGTTCAGGAAAGGAAAACCATCATTAACAGCCCTTGTCTTATTCATCCTGGACCCCAAAATATTTATCCAAAAAGGTGGTCAAACAGAATTGGGTCTTCTGGAACCAGGCTAAAAAAGGTTTTATCTGTTCTGTTTGGATGTGGAAGGTCTGGGTATATCTGCAAAGGAAAGGAAAAAAGATTGTTTAGTTATGCTAAGAAATTAGTCAAAAGAGTAGGAGAATGGGGAGACAGGGAAGCAAATGCTGGGGATTCTGCAGCTCCCTTTTATATAGTTTATTAGATCACAAAATGGAACATTTTGCTACACTGTAGTATGGAAGACTGCGCAACTGTATTGAATGATGACTGTGTTTACTTGATGTGAGGTTGTCCCATGGATTTAAGAACATCTTAACTTCATTTAATTCAGTGCTACATCTTGAACATCACTAATGCAGTAGAGCAGTGATTCAAGAAATCTGGATCAAAACACACTTCGGGGTAAAAATAGTGTGTAATTCTGGTTTTGCAAGGTTCTGATCCAAAACTCAGGAGAAGACATTGTGAGGCTGCATTTACCTTCAATTGAACTGAAAATCAATGTGAGAAGTAAGGCATATTAGGTGCATAAAGATAACACTAAAATATCTTATGTGAGTTGATCTGTGAAATGCATTTATGATTGCAGCCAGAACCCACATCTGCTTGAGGCAAACACTGCAAAAAATCAGGCCTGTATCCTTAGGAGGTGTAACATGGGACAATTTTGGAAAAGTCTAATATAATTCAAAATCTTTTCAACATTTTTCAGCTTCTACACAGATGTGACAGGTCATGAGAACTGCAGTCCAAATTTCCTGCTTCCCCACTCTGGATGAACTCCAGTGCCCATGATGTATCCCTCTGTCTAATGCAACCATCACGGGGTTTATCAGAAATATAGCCTAGTCTCTTGATTTTGGCTTTAACAGTGGGTGATTTTGACATAGTCTTGTAGTTTCTTGTGAGAAGTTTCTTATCGGTTCTTCCTCAGCATAATTTTGCTTTTTTTAAAACCAAGATAATTATAATGTTGTAACAATATTTGCTATCTTCTGGATATAGTTCCTGCATGGGCAGATGGGTGTGCTTCTTAACCACTGCTGCAAGCCCTAAACTGGGATTTTCAGTGAGGTCTCAGAGAGATGAACTCATGGAGTTAACTGGGGCTGCACAATTTTGGAAATCTCAGCTGTAGGATTACTTGTACTCCACCAGATGCCTCCTGGGAGGCTGTTGTGATCTGCTGTAGCGATCTGCTGTAGCAGAGCCTCCTTTATAATCCTGACCCTGGAGTCCACATTCTCCATATCCAGAAATCAAAGAAAAAAAAAAGCACCTGACTCTGCTAGTTCTTCTTAGGCCAGAGGCAGTTTGATGCTCTACAAAGGCTTGTAATGTGAAAAGTAAATAAATACTTCGGGAACAACACTATTTACTCAGTGTATGACACTTTCATCAGCGATAAAATGCCACTCAAACAAGTTTGTGGGGTTGTGAAAAGCTTCTGGGCTTCAGAAAAAACAAGTGGTCAAGTTATGAATGCAAAAATAAAATGGTATAGTGAGCTTATCACTTTCTTTGAGTAGCGTTTACTGCTGAGCAACTGCATGCATAAAGCAGTATTGTACAAAAAAGCACCCACCAGACTGCATTTTTTTTTGTCTTGTCTTTCTCTTTTTGAATCACTGTATGCTTCTAGAGATGTTGCCTCTCAGGAACTAACAAAAACAATAATGTGTAGTAACTAAAATGATGTTTTGGGTTCATTGTTCTGCTTGATCAGCAAAAACTAGTACAATCTATTATTTTGTTGCTTTACTAGACCTGTTGATTTATCTATCTGTATATATCTATGTCTATTTGTCGTATATCTGTACCCATCTGTCTCAGACAGTCAAGACAGTTACACAAGTAAAAACCACATTTTTTTCCTTTTGATCTTTCAGTTCCACAGTAGTTTAAATCTTAAGTGAAGATGGAAATGGAAATTTTCCAAGTTGTGGACATAGGTATGACTCCTTCTTCCCACTTGCTTTGGTGTTGTTAATCTCTGTGAATAGATTGATTTATTTTCTGGAACTAAAAGAACAGGCAATGATGATGTATGGCTTACATAAGCAGATATGGGTACGGTATAGAGGTCTGTTTCAGTATGAAAACGTAGATAGAATGAAAAAACATCCACCATTTTTTTAGCTTTGAATAATTACTGGACATCAACCAGATTCTTAGCTTTGAATGATTGCTGGCCAGTGAAGATGCTGCAAATGAAATAGGGGAAAGTGATCAGCAGCCCGCAGTATTATTTGGTACCAGTCAAAGGAGCTCAGTCTTGGCATTTGGACAGGAAAAACAGATCTGTTGTAAATAAACACATGAGATTTTTACTACAGTCCCAGCCTAGTGTCCTTAGCTACAGTATCCTTGACAACAAACACATGGTTCTCTTTTGTTGCTTGAAAAATGTGTGCTGAGTTATTACAAACATCTGTGCCCCTCAGAGTAAGCCCTCTCAAGTATTCCAGACACTTTTGGACACTCTGAGGCAGCAGTGGGGAGAGCTAATAATACCAAAGCAAAAAAAAAAAAGAAAGTAGTGGAGCTACCTGAAATGCAGAAGCCAGATCCCACAGCTTTAAGGGGCACATTCCCAAGAGGAATGCCAAAGGCAGAGCATGGCTGTGCATTTGTGGCAAATGTCAAATGTGGTGGGGATACAGAGCATCTCTGAAGGCTCTGCAATGCATTTTGTAAGGTTAGGAGCTCCCTCTTTTTAGAAACTGGTACTCCATAGTGTCTCCCACAAGATGACTGTCAAGCATTTCCTGGGCATTCATTCTTATGGTACTGCCCAAAGGTATGTAATGAATTATCACCCTCTTATCACAAATAAGGGGACTGAGAGAGAGAGGTGAGACATGAGTTGTCCATTGTCTAATGGGAACCTGTGATGTACTGTGCAGTACTTAAAACTGCTTGCCAATCTGATGTCTTGGGAAAAATCAGAGCCTAGATCACCTAAGTCCATAGTTCTCTATATCTTTTATTCCAGAAACTATAATGTAAAAAGTTCTAGAAAAATAAATGTTGTGGTGACCTTATATTTAGGTGTCCTGTTACGGTATCCTTGGAAGGCAGATTCTCGAGGTTAGTCACTGCCAAATGCTGTGTTATCTCAAGGTGTCTGACTGCCATTCATAAACACTCAAAGTCAGTAATAAGCAATGTGTACATACTCTGTTTAGATATGTGAATCAAATGTTACCTATGATACTGAACCACCAATGCAGTGGGAACAAGGGTGTTAGTCCCCTCAGAGTATTGAATACTTGCTGATTACCCAGTAAAACATAACAAAAACTTTATGGGCTTAAAAAAACGGCTTTTGCTTCCAGAAAGTGAAGCAATACTTACTTGGCTTGTAGGAGTAAGAAACATGCCTTCTAATTCAGTTTGCTGGGGCAGGGTGGAGGTTGGGGGTGGGAGGAAAGTTGGATTGGTTTTGCTTCTTTGTTTGTTTTTAAAAAGGAAAGAGTAATCCTATTCAGAATCCTTAATGAACTTCGGGAAAGAGGTCAGTAACAAAGCTAACATGCTCAAAAACCAAGGGTTATCTGCTCTAATTGATGCAACATGAGATAGTTCCTCTAAAAACAGTGTCACACAAGTCTGCTGCAAATTAGCAAGATATAGAAGGAAAAAGAGAAGGAGCTTTCAGATTTAATGTTAGTTTTAGATTCCCCATTTTCATCTTTTATAGCCTTTCATCACTCTGCTGTCTGTGGTGGAAGCAAGGCAGAAGAGCAGGCAAGGTTTGAAGGGTTTGTTTTGCTGAACAACACAGCCTTCTACGCTAAAAATGATCACTTGGGTTGTCTCAATAAAAAAAACCAAACCCATCACTTGTCAGCTTGAAAGCCTTGCCCCAGAGTTCTATCCTGTATTTCCTGGAAAAATTCCTCAAAGGAAAGGGAATTCTGCAGAGAAAGGTCAGGGAAAAAAATGGAACCCTCAGTGGGTTTCAAGGAGGCTGCTAGACAATAAGTAACCCCAAGCAGCTAATGCATGACTGCTCTTTTCAGAAAAATCTGGACTTGAAGACATTCTATGAAAACCTCTATAAAACCTGTTTTCCTGGAGTCAAGGAACTACTACTGATGCTGTGTTCTATGTGCTCCCTGAGAAAGGGTGGTTTATTCTTGCAAAGCTAATCATGATGATTCCCCTCCATGCAGTCAAAAACCAGTCCCCATAGTTGTGATGGACAGTGTGGACCAGTTTCCAGAACAGACATAACTCAAAGAAGAAAAAAAGTAATTTGCAGTGTTTGACTTCATTATATGGTACTTATAAGCAATCGCTCATCTAGCTCAGAACTTAACTAGTTGCTCAAGCCATGTTTGCTGCTTTCAGTCCACAAGACTTCCTGAGTGAAGTGATTCCTAAAGACACAAAGTGATTGTATTACTCATTTAAAGAGTTATAGCAGTTATCTCTAGTAAGCAGCTATTGTCTGCCTCTTACAAGCTCAAAACAAAGGAGCAGTGGAAATGTTTAACAGAAGTTCAAAATTCATATTGCAGATATTAATTGAGGTGGTGGTGACTAACTAATAGTGGTGTCCTGTTTTTGCTGACAGGAATGTTATCTCAGTAAAAGAGATTTGCCCCATTTTGCCTTACATCCTAGAGAAAGGTTTAAAATCATTTGGCTATTGTTACAAGTTCTCACGAAGGCAACACTTAACTGGAAGAGGAAACGTGCTACTGAGTATGCACAGACATCCCACAGCAACGTTACATCCATAAGGGATTTGGTACAATGGCTTTTAATGGTGGACTCTTCATCTTTAACTCTGTGTTGTCAAAATATTGGGAGCAATTATCTTAGGTCATTAAAAAAGCTATATATGTTAAAAATTTATAAAACCCGCATAATTAAGGTATAGCACAAGTTGTGTTTATTAATATATTACAAATCTATAACATTGAGAGATGTTATTAATATCCAGGAAAGTGAATTATTTTTACCCCTCTCACATCTGCACATTTTCAGAAGGAAAGGTTATAAACTTATATTACAAGTTAACCTCTGATCTTGCAGAAATCAGAGAAGTTTTACAAAAGAAGCTATTCCAATTTTTTATTTTCTGGTTAAATTCATAACAACCTTACCAAAAAAAATGGAGCTATTTAACAAAGGTAAAATGTGACTAGCAGGTCAGCAGACTGAATAATGGTAGTTTGTCCATGATTCTTTAAGGGTAACAGCCATGATGACTTGTCCTGTACCCAAGAGAAAAAAAAATATACTCTTACAAAGGTGATCTTTACCAAAGGAGATAGGGAATCCATAAATTATTGTAATGGGCACCTTAGCAGACCATCAGTTAGGATATCTGGAGAATGGATGTGATGTGTACTGCCAGAAATTGAATAGATTGGGTGAGGAACAAGAAGTCTTAGAGGCTAGGAGATGTTTTCCAGTGACCAGTGGTAACCAGGAAGGCTTTCTGTCACATCACAAGGTGGCAAGGAGCACACCTGAACCCCCCAAATCCCCCAAGAAGCTGCCATCTCCCTCTTGCACTCTGAAAGGTTTCAAAGCTCTCCTTAGTAGATAAAAGGGCTGGGCCTTTCATGACAAGTTAGATTGGATCCAGTTGCCAAATACAGACACCTGCTTTGGTGGAAAATTCTGGTTCAGTGTACCCATGCTCTGAACACTCCATGAAGCTGAAAGATATCTCTTCAAATGCTTTTTCTGAATCAGACGGAGGAGGGAGAACCCAGATAATCACTGGGCTCCATTGGGTTAAACACCATGTTTGGTATCATCATCTCTTGTACAGTGGTTCAAGCTCTTTGGTTTACTGAAAAAAAGCTCAGAAATTGATTGTGATTATTTTGTTTCCAATGAAACAGAACTTTGCATTCATATCAAAATCCTTTTTTTTTTTTTTTTTTTGCCTTTTCCCTCAAAAACATCCAGTCTTTCAAAGCTATATGTTTAATGTTTTGTTTCAGGCACTGACTGATAAAAGCAATTGTTTGTACAGCTGTAATCAAAGCTGAATGGTAAACAGCAAAGGCCTCTCTTTTTTTTTATAACCCTTCTTGCTAAATTATTACTATTAATAATTACATTAATATTTATTATGATGGTATTAAAAAACTAATTGAGAATAGATCTTTTTGTGCTTGGTGTCATACAGGTCTAGGAGAGCAGGCAAGTCTCTCTTGTCATGGACAAGACCTCAAAAAGCATACAAAGAGAACAAAGTATTTATTACTGTTTTCCTTGTCTTGTGACTGGATTCAGAGCACATTTATTATAGTGGACTTTGGATCAAGTTGCCTTAATATTTCTTCGCTTGTTTTTGTATTGTTCTAAAACCATAAAGAAATCTACAACATATTAATGGAACTGAAGGATGGTGCAAGGATTCTTTGCTTTTAGGAACTAAAAGTGCATAAAGCCCTTTAATCCATGGCTTCTCTTGAATTTACATTCTATGTCCCTGTCAGTGTATCAGTTTTGGAATTTAAATGCTAACTGAACTATTTTCATTATCCCCTGTTTACCCTAATAGTTAAATGAATGAAGAATCATAATTGAACTGTTTGTTATCCATATCCTTATATTCTTCTAAGTCTTGTTGCTATAAATCATATTAATGTAGCAACGTCTCAGTAATTGTCCCTTAAAAGTTTCTGATATATAACTCTTGCCTCGGATCTTAGGTTAAGTTCCAGGTGGATCCTTAGTTAACATTTTCTAATCAGAAATCTGTCATTATCCAAAGCAGAGGAAGATTTGCGCAGAAAGGGAATTAACAATGATGGTATCAGCTGTCATTCACTCAAGTAGAAGTCAAATAAATTTTTACAATCAGAAGTGATAACTTCAGTAAGGAGATCTTAGGTCTTGGCAGTCTGAAATAGATAAATTAGAAAATTCTTACCTGTTACTGATTGAGAAAATCACTACTGTTGCTGCACATTTCTGTCCTGGAAGAAGGAAGGAATCTTGTAGCAGCAAAGGAAGCTCTTCTGTGTCCTCACAATCCAGAAGAGAGGCTCTTGTCACTGCTTCTGTAGGTAATATGGGCTGCATCTCTCTCTTTCTCTCCCCCCCTCCCTCCTTCCCTCCCTTCAGATTAACCAATGAATTCTGCTTTATGATTATGGTCTGATTTTGAAGTTCTGACTCCCTCTGCTGTTACATAGATGTGGGAATTCCACAGACACTTGAGAGGAACAGCAACTTCAGCAAAGAGCTATGAAGTTATCTGAAGCATGGCACGCACTAGTGCTACATAGAAGTGTGGATTTGAGTGGAAGCACATTAAAGCAAAGGGACAAAATATAGGAACAGAACCTAAGCCTGTTCTCCTTGCTGAGGCACTATTTCTGTAGGACTCAAAGAGAATTTTGTCTCATACGTATGAAAAATATCAGTTTTTTCAATTTTTCCATTCCGTCACAGACTGATAGTGAAATTTAATTTTAGAAGGATTCAGGCTTCAAGCCCATACGTTGTGAAAGAGGCAGAGATACACTGTTACGTAGGCAAAGAACTCAGAAATGTCAGAGGGCGGAGGAAGTTGGAAATACAGGAAAAGAAGGATTTGCAGAAGTAACAGTTTTCTTTGATTTTTTTTTTTTTTTTTCCTCCCCAGGTCTTTCTCATGAAAACCAAGGCAGAAATCAGAACTGCATTTTTTTTCTCTTGCACTGGAAAAATGCACAAACAGAATATTTCCAAGGGCTATCTCAAAAGAACATAATTTTGGTCTTTACTTAAAGTGTGTTTTAAACCATGGTCAATTACTTATCTAATCCAGTGGCTAGTGCTGTTCTGTGGCCCTTCTAAAGGTGTGATAAGTAGTAGCAAATATGTGTTTTCAGTTGTAGGCATGTAGTATGTCAACAGAACTAAAAGATTTCAATATCAAAATAAGTACAAGCTTTTTACAACTAAACTAACTGTGAAAATAATTTTTCATTTGTATTATATTCTCTCTTTCATTTTTTTCTGGTACCAGCTATTACAGATGTGCTCATATACTTCAAGAGTTTAGCTGACACCTTTCATCATTAGAGAAATAATGCAGAAACAGGAATATTTAAGGCCTTTCTAGGGTATTTTGGCATTTCACATGTCTTACGATGCTGAGAAGCATGAAACTGGAATCTGTATAATGAATGGTGTGAACTGGAGAACTGTCCTTAGTTAATGATTCTTTCTTCAGGGCATGCTTGAGCTGCTTCTTGTTTCGTATTACTTGTTTTTTCCCAACTCCTTTCAGGAGCTTTATTCACCAGCTAGTTTGAACCAGCACCCCATAGCCTGGCATTTCCCTTTTACCCAAGCACCTCTGAAGGAGATGACCTTCCTGATCTGGTTAGGGAAGAGGACATAATTCTGTGCTCCAGCAGAGAAGGCATCAGCCCACAAAGATTTTGAGCCTCTTGCCAGCTCCTTAGGAAGCGGAAGCTTCCTATCTTACTGGAGTCAGCAAGGCTGAAATGGTTTATTTAGCTGGCCTGGTCACTTCTGTTTCTTCCTTAATTTAGCTATCATATGTTTATTTGTTCTGCTGTTCAAAACATTAAAGAAAGGAGAGGGGAGCCACTAGGAAACAGAGTGCTTTTACTTGAGGGATATTTTGGTTTGTGAAGCTGTTCTTCCCACCCCCCATCAGCTTGCAGCATTCTTCAGCCAGCCTTATCTTCACACCTCTCTAACATTTAAAGATATGCTGTGTCACTATTATTTTCTCAATTTGGATATTTGGGCAGAGCCTGCAAACTAGCAAATTTGCATCGTCTCTCTTCTTAAAGTCAACAAAGAACAGCTGCAGCACTGTTCCTGAAAGACTGCTCAAGGGCTCTGCCACCCAGGGTTCAGGAAATTACTTCACCACCAATATTTTGCTATGGCATCTGGGACTTTCTTCTTGAAAGAATTTTTGGGATGAACTGCTGTAGCAAGGTTCTGGTAATTTTTTTGATGAGGTGAATGGGGCTACTTTTGAGTCCTATCACACACACATTCTTTTCACATCACATCCAAACTACAGGGTGAAAATTCTCACTATTAAAAAGTTAAGTGGAAGCAGCACTTAGGTCATTCCAACCCTGCACTAGTTCATGTGGCTGGGACTTAGATGCACACAATAGCCACTGAGTGTAAGCCCAGAGATGTGGTGGTGCTGGAGCTGCCATGCAGTAGCTGTCTGGACTGTATCATTGAGGGGACAATACTGGAGCTAGCTTGTAGTGAGAACAGTAGCAGCGAGACAAATCTGCGGATGCCTGTTTCATCAACCAGGCGGGTCTTGTAGGCTTGGTTCAGCACTTTGCTGAAAGGGATGCTGGTACCTGAGCTGGCTGGTTCAGCAGTCGCCACTGTATAGAGAAATTAAACATGGCCAGATACAAGCAACGTGGAATTAGTGTAATCCCAGCTATTGCTAGTCATGTGCTGGCCAGACTGGCTGTTACTGTTCATATCAGTAGGTTTGCACTGATTCTAGCAACCAATGGACCAGCCCCTGTTTGCTGTTGATAGGGAATGGAGTAAAGAAACTGTAGCTGGCATGGCATGGGGCTGTCCTACTACTTACGGAGCGATAAGAAGGCTTGCTGCCATTCTCTGTCCACAGCATGTGTTCCTGTTACGAGAAGGCACTGGGGAACTGTCCTATTTTCTCTGCAGTTTATTACACAGAACAGCTGGACTCCATGGAGACAACACTTTTCAAGGGGGTACAGGTGCATGGGAAAATAGTCCTCTCTGCTCTGGCCAAATAATTCCTTCCTATAAGTGGTTATGGTGACAGCAATGTATCTACAAATGTTCATTGGGTTTAATTGAGTGTTCCCTTGGGAGTAACTAGATTGTCACAGCAGTGGGATTACAGCTGCACTCTGAACTCTTTGAGTGTCTCTTCCAGTGCTCTTTTGTCAGATCTTCAGTCATATCAACCTTCATCGATAGAGCCCTGATCTCTTTCTTTCCTCTCAGCATGGAATTACAGAGGCCAATTCTCCTACGGTACATTTAGCAAATCTAATTGTGGTCCAGCATCTGGAGTCCTGCTCTCTCTGGCACTGTTAAACAGTGAGCAAAAGGTGTCCACAAAGAATAGTACTAAGTACTCAATAACAAAAGTATATGGAGGAGATGTACCAATGTAACAGTGTATAGTCCATGTGTATGCTAAGCTTATTAGGTCTACATGACATCCTTGTAGGTATTTGACACAAATTTGGTTTGGCTCTATTTTGTCAGTATCCCTACCTCTTTCTGAAGCAGAATTGATATTTTAAACGTTTTCAGCATTCTCCAATTTGTTCATAACCCTCCTTCCATGGGGGAAGCTATGAAACTGATGTATCTTCCCAGTGATTTTTCTGAACTGCTTAAAAGATCTTCAAGCCTTCAGAAAAGTAGTCCTGTTACTCAAGACCCCCTAGGCAGACCCTATAAATGCATCTAGGATTTAGGAAGCTGATAGCATGGTCTTTTATATCTATTTCTATCTCATACATATGTATATAAGAGGGTGACATCCTCTAATCTACCCTCAGCAAATAGAAAAGTGAGGGTCCCTCCAGTGTCTATGGGTCACAGCCAGCTCCAGGGATGTTCACTCCATTACTTCCAAGTAGGCACAAGAGGATATCATTCCTGCTGCTACAGTTCTAACTAATAGCTAGTTCTAACTAATCCTGAGATCCAGAGATTAAAGAAGTTACAATTGAATTTCTTATTTCATCTGCTTCCTGGAATCACCTTAATGACTTTCTGGTAGTACCTGGAGCCATGGATATGTTTTCTTCTAACCATTGGTAGGCTGTTTTCCTTAGTATGTACAGGTTTTCTACTTGTATACTCACAGAACTGTGCTTGAAAAGAGGCCATGTGACTGTGGTTTTCCACAACAGATACTAAGCTGCTGTTGTTTCCATCAGCTGAAATATTTCATTGTAATATACTTCAACAAGGAGGAAAGGCAAATGAAGAAAAGACCTATGATGTCAGTATTGAGTAAACTGAACACACTCAAATGATTTATCTGGGCCTTTTAAGCTGTACAGTGCTTTTCTTATAATTGCTCTAAATACTATCTAAATAGGTTTTATAGGATATTTCTCATATAAAACACTTTCACGGACTTTGTACCAGGCACAGTGTAGTGCCTGAAGTCTACTGGCTAAATATGTTTTACAGTCTAGGTTTTCTGTACAAACAGCTTTCATGGGGTTGTTTGTCAGTGGACTTTGGTCAAAATAAGATTACTGCAGGAAATTCTACCCTGGTATGGAGGGCTACAGAGCTATTTATATGGCATTTCTTTGCAGTAGGTTGGACTCTCAGGCATGGGCTTACCTTTTTTTTAACAAACCAGTTGTCATCTGAAGAACATGTTCCTTTGTGCATCTGCACTAATGGATTGACCTACAAAAGGCACCAGGGTGGGCAGAGGTTTTCAAAGGGCTCTGTTCTGCTTTGTTTCATCCCATTCTTCTAGTATATGTGTCCTTGAGGGAATGTTGATGAGTGTAATAGTATAATGAAACTGTCTGACAACAATTTATGTAATACCTGTTACTCTAAAATCTACATGAGTTCCAAATTAATAGATTCACAAACATTTACAGACACCGTGAACTCTTCTGTTTTCAACAAGACCGATCAGTGCCTACTTAGAAGGAAAAGCAGTGATTTGATGTATGTGAAAATTTATTTAACTCTGAATCTCAACAAAAACCGCAAAGTTATCTGTGGTAAAGTTTGGTTACAAATGTGTATGTTATAAGACAAACTACCTAGTGTCAGAAATGAGATGTGGCATTGTTAGAGCTGTGAAAGGCATGAGTCAAACACATTCCTCCTGAAACCATGCTGCTTTGCTGCTTTCCTCTAAAGGAGAAATCCAGAGCATGTTCAAATTCTGGGGTAGGTGTGGAAGAGGAGGAAAACATCAGGTGGTCTTAACCAATTCCATTGTAGACTTTGCAGCTTATGTCAGGATTAGTCTTCTTCACCACTCGGATGGAACAGCTTTTCTTATGGAATAGGCCAACACAGTTCACCTTGTCATAGTTCTTGGGGATTAAAACCCTGTAATTGAGAAAGGCAAATAGAAAATCAGCAGCTAAGACTTAGATTGAGAAGGACACTTACCAAGCCACAGCCATTCTGGAGCATCATGGATTTATTTGGCTCATGGATTCCATTAATACAAGTGTTATGAGTTATTAAAGGAGAAATACGGAACTCTGATCTTAATAGATGAAGTGATTTCTCAGTGTTCTGGTTTAGATGCAGTTGTCACTGGTCATTCTTTTATGGGTTGATATAAACTTCCATACAGAGGCAAAATATGGATTAATTCTGTCTTCCCCACTCAAACTAAGACTTTCATGATAATAACAACCATTTAAAAAGTGCTGAATTGCCCCAGCATGAGTACCACTAGGCATAGCCTCTTCTCAGCACAGGGCTGACGCTTTTTCTCTTACAGCTGAGGACAACCAGGAGTATTTCCCACTAAGTGTTCCTTGGGTTGTATCCTTTCTCACAGACCCTTTGTGGGACTTTTCTCCCTCATCTCAAGAGGAATTTTTCCAGCTTTCTGGGGAGATAATCAGTTCATGATACTATATTCAGGAAGATACAGGTCTTCTTGATGTATCACCTGCCATCCATGAGGCAGGAACACGTGAGAAGATTTAGAAAGCACATTATCAGAGCGGGGCATGTGTGTCATGATGTTTTGATAAACAAGAAAGGTGGGCTCTTGGCAGGATGGGGAGGATGTGGAGCAGCTCTGGGCTAATTAGATGCTTGCAGGCAGGCCACTGGTCTAGTGCAGAGCTGCAGAAGCTCACACATATGTGTGTTGTGGGGTGTTTAGGTATCTGGAGACAAGTGGATGAATAGGAGGAAAAGAAAGCAGAGGCTAAAGGAAACCATACAGCCAGTTAGTGTCAGAATCAAAAGAAGGACTAGGTGATGGGGAAGAGCTGTGTGCTGGAGAGACATGAACAGTGTTTCATTTTCTTTCTTCCCAAAGAAATCCATGTGATTGCCAGATTATTCTGCTTGATCACAGTAAGAGCTAACTGGGAAACAGGAAGAGGAATTTTGCTCATGCAAGTGTGAAATTCTAATGCATCCTTTCAGTGAGGTTTTGTAACATTCAAAATAGTTCCTGAATAAGCAAACACTAATTTGGGTGAACTTACAAGCTGCAGCAAATCTTTGCATTCATCTTACACCTGCATTGGTAACAATCTTCGGTCTTCCATACTGCACCAAAAACATAGAGATTTCTGTTTGAATGGCACCCTGCATGCAAACACCAGAAAATTATAGTCAATATATTGATATGAACATGTATCAATAGATATAGACCACAGTCTTATGTTTGTGAACTAGCAATCAATGTGCTGATTTCTGTAGTGTCACACCAGAGAAGAATTGAACTGAGTGCTCTGCAGAAAAGATACCATGGTTTTGCTCCCGAACTGTGAATGAGCGTAGAGCAGAGCATGATAAAGTGGTAGCAACTACATACCACAGAAGTATTATTCTACTGTTGCAATGGATTTGGGAAATGCCTTACCTGTGACCACAGTAGGATCTTGCTGCCCTTTCTTATATTCAACATACTGGTCTAGACTTTAATTTCCTTCTTCCTTCTCAATTCTTACTAGACTTCAACTTGCTATGTTAAACTAAATTTAAACACCCACTGCACGGTCTTTACTTTGATTTCAGTGTCAGATACCCAGCTCAGGTTAATCAATGCTGTTTAAAAGTACGGGTTTTTTGCCACATGGCCAAGGACCTCAGTTATGCATCAGCTCAGAGGCTAACTATTGAACAGGATAAAGTCTCTGTGTGTCCAGAGATGCCTCCAGGTGGATTGATTCCCAAATACACACTTGTTTGGATCATTCTGCAGCAAATAACATACTATACTATTCCAACATTTCTAAAGGAAAAAAAAAAAAGACTTTGAATTTCTGAATTAATGCTTCAGGGATGTCTAATATATTTTCTATTCTTACCGTATTTGCTGGCTGGTCTAACGTAACAGCGAGCATCACACAAAGTACTTGAGAAGAGAAGGATCAAGCAAAAGAGCAGGAAGAAGTTCTAGAAAAGAAACCAGAATCTTTAAAATTAAGTGATTTTTTTTCAAAGATCTAGCAGATTAACTTGCGCAAAATTAAGGATGAATCCTACTACTCTCAATAAACTCAGATTAAAAAGTACTTCTGGTGTACATATGGACATACTATAAACTGTTAACTTACCATACTTGCATGGGCTGCTCACGTTTCATAATGAGGAGTAATGTGAATTTATATACAGTGAGGAAACAATGGTCAGTGCAAAAGGAGGTGATGTAAATATGAGCACCTTGGGTGCCAATGGACACTCTAACCTGTTCCAATCATCAATCAGAAGGTGGCACCTCAAAAAGTCTTGCAAAGGCTTGTTTTGTGTACTGATGTACATTGACATCTTGATCTCCATTGTGCTGATTGCTGTAAATCTGAAGAAAATCCAATAGATAGACTAGTTTCTCCACATCAGCATTGGTGTCAGTGGAAGAGTCTGACCCGTGGAAAGCTATGCTTCCAGATCTGGCAGGCCATCAAGGAACAGTGGGGAAAGGGCACACGCTAAGCAAGGCAGCAGGGCACTATTGTTCGGCTGACCTGCTACAAGGAGATCACCTCCACATATGGAACAGCCCATTCATACAGTGCAGTGGTGTGGAGAGTCCACTGTTCTCAGACTGATTTATTATAATTTCAATTATTTTATATATGACACATTATTTTGTCCATATTTAGTGACCTGCAGGGACTAGCTGTAGTTTTCTGTCTCTCAGTTGCTGAAGCAAAGCCAGGCCTGGGGAAGAGAGGCAGATCACCATGACCAGATGGCACCTTTTTGGCAGCAAAAACAAGATGAGCTGTGCATTGTCTCAGTCCAGAAGTCACTGTAACAGTCAGGATGATTGTCACTCACAGCTCCCTTCCTGATGGCAGCAACAGTGATGCTAAGGATTGAGAGAGGCAAAGAAAGAAAAAGTTCCAGTTTGCTTTCACCATATGTATGTCCCATCTCTAACACAGCTGGAATCAGACACCAACAGCAGTGTTTTTTCTGCAACACTAAAATGAGGCTATTTCTTTCAATACATATCTTGCCCCAGGCATCCAGTTCTTTGTGCCATTAGATTGTAGCAATACACAATATGTGAGGCTGCATCTCACAACCAGCCAGGAAAACCAGCACAGATCCCTGCAGCTGTATCAGGGGCTGTAGGGATTCAGTGCTTTACTGAATAGGAGCATAGGCACAACAAGTTTTAAAAATTACCAGAGGATTCCTAGCATAATGAGTTGCATTAATTCCATTAGTGTGGCTCTTTCAGGGTTAATTAGACACCTTGATTGGTATGGATGAACTCATTAGCTACCACTGATTGACAAATAGCTAGAGGAAGCACAGCTGCACTGAAAGTGATTCTGGGATATAAAGGGCAGTGGTAGAACAAGTGTGACTTCTTGAGGGATCTGTTGTAAAGGGATGGTTGTAGAGGAGGCAGCTGCTGTTTGGTGTGATGGAGGACCTGATCTGTGTAAGTTTTGTTTATTAGCTTACATGTACACAGCAAGAAGCTTTAGAGCTTCTGTTGTGTTTTGTTTTTATCCTTGTAGTGCAGCTGTCAAGTTTTGTGTTAACCTTGTGATTTTGGAAGATTATGCTGTTGGCTGTGTGTGGTTCTGACTTAAGAAATGGTTGTGGTATCTAATGAAGTTCCTTGAGAAAATACTCCTCTTCTGGTAATCCTTAAATTAATGAATTTCTATTTGAAGGGAATGATCTGGTGTCTTTGTTAGCAATTAGAGGCAACAAGATAAAAACTTAGCATAGCTCTCACACTACTAAGTCTTTAAGTATGTAATATGAATTTGGTTTTACTCTGAAACAATTTGATTAGGATCTAGTGTAACTAGACACCCACTTCTGCCCTGTCTCTCCTGTATCTCTCAACAAATCTTGTGTTGCTCCTTGAGGAAAAGTATTAAGATTGTAAAATATCTCTAATAAGCCTATAGTTGCAAGGAAATGTAACAATCAACTTCTGCCTTCAAAGGCAGGGTGGATTCTAAATTATTCTCTTACTTAAGATGGTTAGTTTACTTCATTTATTAATTAGCCTCTCTTCCTTGGAGAGAAATAGCTATATTCATAACTTTCTTATAATTCTTGCTGTTTCTCAGACAAAAGTATGAAATATACATTTTAAATAGGAAGCTGTAGTGTGACCAAGGATGTTGCTACCAGGAATGCCTGGCAGCTCTAACTCCTTAACCTGAAGTGTATATTGAACAGCACCCTGTGTGCTTTTTTTTTTCCCCCTTATATAAGTAAATAAGGTGGCTTAAAGCATCTGGGATTGCAGACTTGAGAATGAAGAAGCTAAACGCTTATGAAAGCTTGTAATATTGAGTTGTCCATAAAATCTCTAGCAGAGCAGGGCCTGAACCTGCCTCTGTTCATGTTACTACTGACCTGCTTGGAACTTTTCTCTTGAGGCAAACAAGGCTTTCCATGTTAAATGTGTAACAAAGAAGCAGAGAGGATTCTCTGTTGTGAAGAAGTAAATGAAGTTACCTTCTGGGGCTCCAGTGTTGAGGAAGTATCCTCCAGGGGCTCCCCCGTTAAGAGAAGACTAAATTGTCACAGCTTAGATTGCTTAGCTGATGGCTGTGATGGGTGAGGAGGTTAAGCACCACTGAGATGTGGAGACTATGGTGGCTTGCTGCTTTCCCTCTGTACGTGCTAGCTGGGGGTCTGTTGTGCTGGAAGGGCTTGAGGCCCTGTTCTGACTTACTAATGTAAGTCAAACAAGTTCTTTCATTGGCTGTGGGTGTATGGAAGCAGTTAATGTATGGGTCTCCTCAGTTTGAGGTCCATGAAGCAATGACAAGAACATCTAGCACTGCCTTTCCATGTTTATCTAGCTCCTGTGTCTGTCAGGGAAGTTGCTAAACTAAACTGGTGAAATAATGTAGTGGCCTGGCTAAAATAATGACTGTGCCAAACCAGGGAGACAGTTCTGCTCTGGGAAGCTTTTGCAAATTACAATGGTTCTGAGTTCTCTAAGGAGAGGCCTGGAGTTGGAGTGTCTGGGCTGTGTCTGCCCTTTCTCAAACCAGAGGGGTGTCTGGCTGGTGGCTCCAGATCACCAAAACTCTGACTAGGGTATCAATTCTACAGTTCGATTAAAACATGCTCACATGGAAAAAAACTTCTCCAGTAGCCTTTAGTGGCTCTAGACATAATCTGCTGGATGTGTATTGCTTCACCTTGTATTTCCTGATTCAAAACTACATTAATGTGCTGCTTAATTAGTAGACACTATGGTGGGCTTCAGAACTGGATTCAAGAATATTAAAAATCTGACATGACTTCAAAATGATTCATGCTAATCTGTTTTAGAGAAAGGAAACTGATGTTCCTTCTGGTCCTGACAACTAATTGTCTCCAATTTTAGCTGAATTTGAAGGAGTGAGACATTAGGTAGGACTCTACCTAATATGTGTGCAACTTTTGGGAAAACAAATAGATTTAATGAAAATTAGTATTTTCCCCAAAAGCACCACCTGTGTGACCTGGCCCTTGTCAGTGAGAAAATAATTTGCTACTTCTCTGGGGTGTAGCAGCATCATCATGGCCACCACTTCTGTTGGGTGGTACTGTCCTTCTTCTGCAGGAAGGATTCAAGATTGACTTCCTGATGCTTTTAGGTTATGCAAATGCACCCCGCCCAAGTTGTCTCCCTAATGAAAGTTTAAAAAAGACATTTCTCTATTAACTCTCTTTCTTTTCCAACCAGTTCACACCTTTACCGGTCTGTGGCAGATGGCAGTTGGGTCTTTTGTATATTTGGGGGATTTGTTTATTTCAAACTCCAACTACTTCAAGTTGTTTAGCCTATGTGCATGCTCCCCTTTGTCCAGCTTGGCTGTGTCACTGAATACTGTTCCTTTTGAAGCAAAAATTGAGTTCTCTAACTGCTGCTCATTTAGAAAGCCTGACTTTTTTTCTTTAAAGTGCTCAGCGAAGTGACATACCACCAAGGCAGTGTAACATCCCTGAGACTCTGAAGAGAGGTAAACTTTACTTTTTCCTTCTTTTGGTACTAGAAGGGAGTAGTTTGGGTCTCAACCCATAAACTTATTTACATCCTAGTGTTCCACTTGCCTGCAGAGGGAATTGACCCTTGCATAAACTGAGTCCAGAGCAGCTGCCTCTTGGGGGTTTTTCTGGCTATGCTGCACTCGTGACATCTCTCTGCTCCTTTCTTCCCTTCTGGAGAACACACTGCAAAGCACAGTGAACCTCAGCTGGAATGGGAACATGTGTACGTCTGACCTGAGATGACATGAAGAGACAGTTAATGGCCATACTTAGGTGACAGTGTCCCTGGGTCACTTCTCAGGGATGGATATACTGGGATCTGCCAGGCTGGAATAGCAGTGTCTGTTTTCCTGTTAGACAGGAAGAAAACCACTAGAAGAACGGAGTTATTGCATTGGTTACTATCTTCGGTGTAATCTAGCTTTAATGACCATACAAGGGATTAATTATAGCCTAGGTTTGTCATGGAAAGCTTGCATGTGCCGGTGATATCAAAGTGCAGGCAGCAGAGAAAAACAAGGGTAAATATTCCACACTCCCTCCCCCCTCCAAGCTAGCGAGTGAGAGTTCTGCCTTCTTTCAGCAGTGCAGGCCTGGAGGCAGCTGACACTTCCACTGCTTGCTTTCATCCGGAGGATTGCCTTGCTCCACTTCTTGAGGGGATTCCAGCTGAGGTGTGTGGGGAGCAGCAACTGCTTATGAACCTCTGGGCCTTAACCCTCTCATCCCAAAGACAAGAGCAGTCCATACCACTGAAGTGCAACTATTCTTCCAGGGGGCTGGGAGTAGTGCTTGGTGTCTCTGGGCACGGATAGGAGTCAGCCTCATGCTGGCCCTAAAGTCTTCTGTGAGAACTAGTAATAACAGCTCTGGGAAGATGTTCTTGACTTTCTTGAGCATTTTGGAGCTGAAGTAAGCCCTTAGCCTCTTGCATGTGACTTGCTCTTCATGTGACAAGTGACTACACAGGTGCTACCATAAAGTACTCCTAAAATGGCTGGGTTTTGAACAGTTCCCTTTTAAGCTGATGTTACCAGCCCTAATTTCCCCATCCCAATCTTCTCTTGTGTGAATTTCTTCCACCCTAGTCAAACTCTGAGGGAGAAGAGTTACTCCTAAACTGAATCTTCACTATCAACAATGGCATTAGGCAATGAAATATCTTGACAGCTTCCTGGAACTGCAGTAGGAAGCTAAAATATCTTAACACTGACCATTAGCCTGACAGTTCTCAACACTTTTTGTATATATAACCTTTCATGTCTTTAGTGAGTATGTGAAGGAGCCAGGCAAGTCCTCGTCTCTTGCCTCATTAGAAACCAACAAAGCCCATTCTGTGTGCTGCGTTCTCCTGTTCTGAGTGCAGTCAGAGCTGCATGCTTGTCTCCTCCTGGGATCTCAGGTAGATGCACATGGCCCAAAGCAAACTGATAATGAAACCCTTTCAGGCAAGAAGCTAAAGTAGTGCAAATGTTCAATAACTGTGTTAAAAGCTCTCTACTAGATGGTATCTAACCAGGAACACAGAAGTCATTAAGTACTTAATAGCTCTGCTTGTGCAGATGGTGGGGATCTTGGTCTGTCTAGCATAGCAGCTCCCTCTAGCGTTCTGGATTTTTTCCTCTCCTTGTCCCCATTGTATCCATTCATCTAATGACAGGTCTGTCTTGACTTCAGCTATTCCTGAAAATACAGATTTCTCACTAAGAGGACTGGTCTGTTTCCCAGTGACAGAGGACTGCAGGAAGTCCTAGGGTAATGGTGGTTGTGTAGTGGCCGTTGTCTTGTGACACTGAATCGTTAAGTAAACAATTTTCACTGAGGCCAAAAAGAAAACTGCATGAGTTGAAAAAGATGCTGAAGAGAATATTAAAGAGGCCACCAGAGGAGTAGCAGCTCTGTGAAGATGACCAGGTGCTGGATGATGATCATAGGATTTTACTGGACTGTGGCTTAAGCAGTCAAAGCTGCTGTCTTCATATTCCTGCCATGGTGGGTTTGACTTCATTTAGACCTGGCAACGGCTCCTTTGAACCATTGTGTATTGACCCCTTCTCAAGCAACCCAGAGCTACCTGACATTATGAAGTCACAGGAGTCTGGTAGCAGCTCTTGTGAGCCAGTATTATGTTAAAACTAGCATGCCCTGTTCTGCCTATTGCAGACAGGGTGCTGGACTTGCCAATGTGTCCTGCGTCCATTCACACCCTTTCAAAGGTGTCTATCTGCCGTTCAATTACATGATGTCAGTGTGCTGTAGTGCCCAGGCAGCCAGCAGAACTGTTTTCCTGATATCCCTCTCCCAAATTACTGCTGGAGTAGAAAGATGGCAGCAGCTGGTTACATACACACTTCCTGAATTGACGTGTTCTGCCACTTGTGTTCCTTCCAGTCAGTGACCAGATCTGAGCTGCTGGATTTTTTTTGTCGTGGAAGAATTGTTGCACAGACTAACTTGGTATACAAGCATTTGTTTCTCCATCTTCATCTTGACTCCTGATAGTAGTGCCTCTGAAGAGTTTGACTAGAAAACTTGGGGGACAGGGTGCAAGAGGAACTTCTAGTTGACTTCTAGTCGTGCCTGTAGCCACATCTTTAGGAGGACTATAACCTGAAGACCTAAGCAGATGTAAAGTTAGCAAATGGATCTTATTACCTTCAAAGTTAAAGGATGTTTCACTAATACAATGCACATCAATGCATTTCTGAAGCTGACATTAAGTACAGTTACTAGCATTGACTGCTGAAAACCTCTATCAACTGGGCAAATGTTTTCCTTCAAAGGATTAGGAATTTACTTTCTGGTATTTGCCTTGTCTATTCTTGAAAGGCAAGAAAAATACAGTGTAAAAAGGGCAGTACAGCCAGAAACAGCTGAAATATAATTGCAGTTTGAGAGTTTTGTAAGAAAGAGTTGGTTACAAGTTTTAAAGCATGAGGTTGGTCCTATCAGTGCTTCTACTGTGAAGAAACCTTGTGAAGTCACTTCTCTTCCCAAACTGAATTGACCCCAGCACTATTTTTTTTTTCTATAAACCACCCTATTTCAGAATTTAAATTTAGACTTCTCCTTTTATCCCTAGTGACGTTTTCACATACCATCACATCTGACTCAGCTCACGCTGCTATGCTACAGGGGGAAACTTCTGGTTTTTTCTCCGTTAACAATTGGAGATGCTAATACATCAGTGCTCTGAATGAAACTGAGGTTGTGTTATTGCTAAGCTTTCCTTCTTTCATATCAAGAGTAATTCTGGCTGGCCAGAATGTCCAAGTTCAGAAAACACTCTTAAAACTACCCAGTCCCATCCATGATATCTTCTTGAATATAGACTAAATATACAGACACTTGTAAAATGCCACTTCTATTCTTAAACTTCACTGGAGCAAAGGGAAATTGAGCTCAAGTCTGTCAGCAGAATCAGGATCTAGGTTTCCTTGCTCTCTACAGCTCTGACTTGTACATGCACTCCTTCCATCACAGGAGCACCATGGCAGAACTAGGATGCCATTTAGAGACTAGTGAATTTATAGGAGAGAAATGAAGAACAAACCAAACAAAAAAACCTCATCAACAACAGAAAAAGAAAGTTCCACAGCTGTCATATCTGCACATGAACAAGCTGTACTAATGTAGCTGGGCTGTTCCAGCAATTTGCTCAATCAAGCTCCTGATACCTCCTATTAGGCTTGCTGAAAAACTTAGGTCCTCTCTGAAATTCTTGGCTGATAGTGAGCAGCAAGTAAAGAATACTGGCATGCCACTCTCCATTTCTGATACAATTTTGGTCGTTCTAACTTTTGAACCCCTTACTGAAAAGAGATGGAACAGTGTCCATTTAAAGGAGATGTTAATGTGGGATATTGGCTACTCAACAGTAGCTATATTCTAGAAACATAGGCCTGAAGCCAGCTGTGTAGCCAAACCAAATGCTGATCTTCTGGGTGCTATGCTTACAAATGTTTCTGCCGAGATTCATAATAATGTTACAGGGTTGATCTCTTATCTAAACTGTTTGTATAATTTGCTGTTAATATCAGAAGACAGTGCTCTATGCTTTGAATGAACCTGTTCAGTAGCCTGCCTTACACAGCCAAATACTATAAATAGGAGCAAACAATTGAGCTGGAAAACAGAGACTTCTGTTAAATAATCCACTCTATGACTTAAGGAGCCTAAAGAATTTTGAATTAATACCTCACCAAGCCAGACACCTGCTAACCTGTCCTTGACCATCATCTTTGGTGTGCAGGACAGCATTCCTTTGTCCAGGAGCAGGGAAAGAGCAGGAAAGCACTCCAATAAAAAGTGTTCTTGCAGCCTCTGGGAAGTTTCCTCCATGTGCAGGGCATGGGGAGACTAAGGCATAGTGCTGTTAGAGATCAAGCAAGTTGCAAATTAAGAACTGAAAAGGGAAGTGCCTCAGGGAGCAGCTGTACTCTAATGGGTTTATCAATTGACTCAGGGTAGCACAGTAAGGAAGCTACACAGTCCCAAGATGAAATTTCAGCCTGGTCCAGCTATCCTGACCTTCATAGAGCAGACTGAAGTGACTTCTGTGTTTTACAGCTTAGGGAACAAATTCTTTCATGGTTTCTGAGCCATTATAGTTAGCTGTTAAATAAAATTGCTTGTTTCTGTCTCCGTAGATTTGCCCCATCTTTACCTGGGTCTGTTGTGCTGTAGGTGCTGCGTTAGACTGGGCAGCTGGTGGCTCTCACAGATCATAGGTAGGGCAGGCTCCAGGGAACCATGTAGGTTAAAATATCATCATACAAGACCTTATCATAGAAAAGAGTATTCAGAAAGGGTTTTTTAATTGCTTTTCACTTCTTTCCCATGTTTTTTTGTTAAGGTTAATTTTTTACATTTCCATCGTCACAGAAGAAAACAAGTCACATGAATTTCAGATACTTCATTGGATTTTATTTTAGTTTTAAAATATAACTGTGCACAAATAACAGAATATACTCTCTGACACCAAAGTGTGATGAGAGAAGTAAATTTATCAGTTACTGAGGATGCTTTAAAATGTCAGCTTTAATTTCTGTATTCAAGGAAGGAATAATTTCATGCTTCGTGGAGAAGCAGAAGACTGAGAAACCAAGAGAATCTTTGTGTGTAGATATTCAGTTTTATTATGTGTTAGTTTTTATGAGTAGACTTCATTCAACAGATGTGTTTTTCAGTGATTTTGAATTTGTGAGAGAGAACCTTTAAAACAAAAGAGGAAATATAGCCCAAATCAACAGTCTTCCTCTGTTAACCCACCCATCCATTGACTCGACATTCTTTTGAGTAATCATTTTTCTCCACTACTTTGTAAGTGCAAGTCTCCTTATTCAAAATGCTTATACACTTCTCTTCATCGTAGCCAACTGGTGTTGCAAAGCTGTCATTGGGAAAAGAAATATAAAGAGGTGATTAGACCAAGTAGTAAACAGCTTCCATTTCAGATGATACCTACACTTTTAATATGAAGAGAGTGTACTGAGGATGTGTGCAGGAGCAGAAAAGGAAGCTCACACAGAGCTCCCAGAACAAATGTTGCTTAGCGTGTTGCTTAAGTAGGATGAGGAGAGAGTTGTAGTTTAGTGATCGGATTTACACTGAAGGGATGTTTGTTATACTACTTTGCTATTGCAGTGTCATCGGGTTTTCTCTTCAGCCACAGCATGAAACAAGAATTGCATGAATTTTTGGATGTCATTATAGGAAAAATTACAGACAGGCCAACATGTCTTGAGCTGCTTCTGAGAGAAAAAGAGAGGCAGTTTGTAGCTTTGGGAAGGTCTGGATTAGGAGCAGTAGAAATTTCCCAAGTAACTACATGTTCTCCCTTGAATCATTATGTTACATGAAACTGTAGCCCCAAGAAGAATTAAGTCTTTTTTAAAAATCGTGAACCATTTGTTAAACATGGGCTATATTTGTCAGAGGAACTTCTTGAATTCTCAATGAAGATGGTGTTGGATTCAGGCATAGCTTTGATATGAAGTGAGAGAAGTGTCATGATCATTTGTCTGGGACCCTTGTGTGAAGGGAAGTGATTTGTGCTGTATCATGGCAGTGGAGGGGAAAACCCCCACTGCTGCTGTGAACTCACCTAGTGCAGCAGCTAATTCCATCCCTGGAACAAGAGCAATCGAGGCAGTCATGTGTCTTCCAACTGGACCCAAATACATGCAGCTGTCCTTTCAAGTCACGACAGCCTGAAAATGTAGTGCACAAGCAGAATACAGTGTGCGGCCTATTGCACCAACAGCCACTGTTGCTTGCACAAAATAGGTGGGACCTTTGCTGGCTTTTTACATGAACATCCCTATGGGGCAAACACAGATGTTCCTCAACAGATCAGGACTGCTACTATTCTGACACATGGAGAAGTTGGTTGACTCTTCCCTGTGGTTCTCAGCAGCATCAGGTTTCCTGGTGTAGCCCATCTTTAAGTACAGGCATTGGAGCACCCAGCAGAAGGACAGCTAGGCTAGTCTGTGCCTATAAATATGTTCTGTTTCTTTGGCAATGCTAATTCATCTTTCTAGTAGTAACACTAGCTTTCCCAGAAAGAGCTCTATTTTAGGGCATTCTGTTTGTTTTACACACTGGCAGACCTCAGCTCTTCTTGTGTCCACATAATTACATGTTTCTTTTTTGAGTGCTCATTTTCCTGTGGCTCCATTCATCTATAGACTAATAGTGTAGCTGTGTTCAGGAAGAACAACCCCAGAATCAAGAGGAGCAATTATTCTGTTCTTAAGAAGTTGCCTTGGGATAGGGTTACAACTAATGAGTAAATCAATTAGTGTGATGAACACTTGTTTATTTCCTGCTTTGTGCTGACTATACACACACAAAGAAAGGCCATTCTTTCTGAAAATGCTGCCATAGTGAAAACATGACTTACTACTTCATGCAGGTGGATAAACTAATCCTACACTACTTCCCTGGACAAAATTCATGTGTAATTTGGCCTCTGTGATGTTCCTCAGAGAAACCCTTCTTTTTTATAACGTATAAATTCTGTACTCTCCATACCTCATTTCCTCTCTATTTCCTAGTGGTTTCTCTCCACTGTTTCCACTTACTTCTAAATTGTGATAAATTGCATGGAACAGACAAATCAAAATAGTGCTTGTGGTGATGTCTGTCAAGTTGAGGTCAGTTGACTTCTTACCTACACTCTCACCATCAGATGTCTCTGGGTCCAAAGGCTGAAGGAAGCAAGAAGCATTGGACAGTGGCACACTAATGGTGAGAACAAGAAGACAGGCCAAGATGGTTTTCTGGACAAGAAAACAGAATTAGTATCAACACTTAAGTAACTATTAAGATGTCTTGATGATAAATACCACCATTAGAAATAGGAAAATACATTGTGGTTTCAAATAAAAATGCAATGAATGATCTTTAGACATTTCAGCCTGCAATCAGGAATACTGAACCATTTAGAATAAGCAGAAAGCAGAGTATCGGAGTGGGGGAGCAGTCTGTCTTTCCAAGCTGCTAAAATAAAGCATTGCCTGATACAGGACAGGTAGACCCAGGTACTGTTTGTGAAAGGAGTGTGTTCTATTCCTTTCCACTTCCCATTAATTTTTCTTGTCCTTGTTGGTCACTAGCTGTTTCTGATATTAACCTCACTCATAGGTGTAAAAACTCCTTCGCTGGAGTCTGAAGAATGCACTGGATGTTTCACCCTGATATTGAAGGACTAGGAACAAGCTGAAGAGCTTCAGCTAAAATGAAACTCTCAGGACTTGTCTCTGCTTTGAGCAGGAGGTGTCCCTTCCAACTTTGATAATTCTACATTCTATAACCTTTGTCAGCAGCTTTTTCTGAAATTTCAGCTTAAATTCCTCAGCTAGTCTCTTACCCTTCAATATGAGTTTGAAACGTTTGAAGAGCTTTCATTGGGGGATATGTAGGAAATAAGTACAAGACTCTAGGATGGAATTAGCCTTCATGAATTTAAAAATTTTGATAAGAGAGGAAAGGTAGACCAGGAATAAACAATGACATACATATACACAGAAATTGTATGTATTTGTTTGGTTTGGAAAGAGAACAGGTGACTTATAAAAAGTCATACCTGAGAGGTGAGAGGAGGAAAAACTAGTACTTTATTTTGCAGGACAGGTTAAAACTCACAGAACTGCAACAAAGATGCAAATGAGTAAAAATCCAGGTAACATTTTTGAGTTTGATTTTCAGACATTATTCAGACTTTTCACAAATTAAGTCAAATTTTAGATTGAGACACAACAGAGCTGCTCTCTGCTGAAAGAGATTATCTCCAAACATCACATGTGAATGAAAGCAAGTTTTAAAGAAAAGCCTTAACTGTAGTCCTATTAAGCATATACATGACAGGAGATGTCTATCTATTTGATCCAAGTTTCTTATCTGCCTGTGCCTGTTTGGTTTTGGTTGTTTCCCCTCCCCCCCTCAAAATAGAGATTTTTATACTTTTTCCAAGTTGCTTAGGTCTCAAAGTACTGAGAAATCCAACAAGACCTCTGCTAAAATCTATAGCAAGTTACCATGGTCTTTTACAGTATAAGATGTAAGGACTTACCATTCTTGCAGAATTCTGAGGCTTTCAGTAAGGAAACAGCCTGTAGGAAACTAGTCTTCTCAGAGAACTTATATAGAGAGGCAATTTATGCTACCAGTCCTTGAGCAAACTGAAGGTGCATTAATAACTCCAATGAGGTTTCTGCAAAATGACCTCATGGGGTGGATGTTATCAAAATAAGCCAATTATATGCAGGAAAGTTTGTTTCTAAAAGACACTGAAGAAATAGGTGTGGCTTTTGTGCCAAACCAGATCTGGAAGGCAGTTATGGGAGGTGCTTTGAAAGGAATTTCAAGCCTGGAAGGAATATTTAACACTTGCCCTGAGAAACACATTAAAGACATTGAGGTTGTCACTCAAAACAAAATTTGCATTCATAGTGTGAACCATCTAGGTTTTAAAAGAGGAAAATTTTGAACAATCATTCAGATTTTCTGTTCATTTGCTGAAGATGATAGAAGGCTCTTGTTGGAAAGGAATGGTGGCTGGAAGGGTTGTATGTAAAGCAGGGTTTCTGTAGCGAGTGGCTGGCATCTGTAGGCCTTTAGAAAAGTGTCCTAGATAACCACTTATTTTCCTTGTTCAGTTTTCTGTCATGTAGAAGACCTATATGCTGATGTCCTCTGTGGAAAAATAGTCGTAGTATATTTTCTTTCTTAAGCCTTGTAACCAGGGTGAAACGGTCCCTTTTCTGCAGAGGCTGTGCGTGTCAGGAGCAGACACATTTTCCAAGTGCTTAGGACAGTAATTTAATAGCAAAGGAGCCAAGTACAGTCCCATTTTGCTTAGCTTTAATCTAGTTGGCTTATGTATTTCAAACTGTGTAGCACTAGTAGGTGAAGAAGTCTTCCCCTTATTACCAGGGCTGCACAGTTTGCACTACCTAAACTAACTGCCCAATTGTATTGCCTTATTGTGTAGCTTTGAGAGTAGAGGTTCAAATCCAAGTTGCAGTGGTTACTCCACATCTGTGGTGGTTTGACCTTGGCTAGATGCCAGGTGTTCACCAAGCTGCTCTATCACTCCCTCCCCTCCTCTTCTCAGCTGGGCTGGAGGAAGGAAACAAGATTAATCTTGTAGGTTAAGACAAAGGCAGTTTAATGAAAAAGTGAAACAAGGCTGTGCATGCAGAAGCAAAAGAAAACAATGGTTTATTCTCTGCTTCCCATCAGCAGGTGCTGTCTGGCCCTTTTTTCAGGAAGCAGGGATCCAAACAAGTAGTGGTTTCTCTGGAGGACAACAGGGTGCCACTTCTTGTCCTTTTTCTAGCTTTTATTGTTAAGCTGATGTCATATGGTATGGAATATCCCTTCGGTCAGTTTGGGTCAGCTGTCCCAGTTGTGTTCCCTCTCAAGATCTTGTCCACACCATCCCACTGCAGGTGGAATGTTGGAAAAACAGCCTTGGTGCTGTGCGAGCCCTGGTCAGCAGTAGCCACAACATGGGTGTATTATCAGCACCTTTCCAGCTCCCAATGCAAAGCACAGACACTGGGAGGACTTCTACAGAGAAAATTAACTCCAGCTCAGTTAAACCCAATACAACATCTTCTGTCCAACAGAGCTGAGAGCTCACTCAGGTAGTCTGTGTGAGAAGGACAGTATTATTACAATGCACGTCACAGTGAGACCACTACTCAGAGGGACAACTTAGCTGGCTTTTAACTCATTAGGTTGGATAAATCTTTCTTCAGGATGACAGAAAAGAGCTGAAGTGCTTTCAGGTGTTCACAGATTTTTATAAAGCTGCCCACATTCAGCCTGTCACTAATAAGTTATATTTGTCAACGATGATGTATGTGCTGCCCTGAAACAAATGACCAGTGCCACACGGCTCATGCCCTTGACCCCTGATTGCTGGTAAACCAACAGAACATTTCATCCCATGAGTACAGGCACTAGGGATTTCTTTACCAACATCAACAGAGTCCACATATCCCCTCTGGATCTCTCAGAAATACGCATGAAACCAATTTAACAACATTGTTGTTGTTTGGGATACTGTCAGTGTTTCAGTGGAGGTATCTTGGAGCATGTACATTTTTTCTATTAAAAGGGGGGGAAGCATTTCAATATGATAACAAAGTAATACACCCTCATCCTAGGCCAAAGCTGCCTTTTGTGTTGGTTGCAGTGAAGCTGGGGAGAGTTCATGCTCTCCCTTCTGATGTCCTGTTCCTATGCTGCCTGACATAATTGATTTACATCTGCAGGATGGCTAGGGATGGGCCCTAGCTTTGCCTGCCTGTTCTTTATACCTTTTATGTGCTGAGAAGTAACTATTTCACTTCAGCTGACAATACTGCAGGAAACACGGCAGAGTCCTATTAAATGTATTGCCTTCTCCATGTCCTCAAAGGTAATCTGGAGTGAGCATTCCATGATAGTTTGGAAGAGAAGGACCATCAAATGGCATTGACTTTATTCTGTTAGTATTACTGAGTTATTTAACTTTTTACTTTTTCCATGTCATGAAGTTTGTGTGCAATAGTTTGCTTGGCAGACACCCTGTAGCAGTTCTTGTATGTGAACAAAAGTCACCAGACACAGGAATTTGTGATGCTGCTGGAGTGAAACTTGTAGAATTTGTTACAACCAAAATGCAGTCAACTTGCTGGCCTGGTGCTGAGAGGCAGAGAACGTTTGTTGCTCAACTCCAAAAAAACCCAAAAATCTATCCAATTTGTGTGTGTGTTTTCTTTCTCAGCTTTTCACGCAGGCTGTGACTGCTTTGCTGTTCCCATTGCAGATCACTCCCTGTTTTCTGGCTGCAAGCTATGTCAGGTATAGATGGTTCTTGCAAGCAGCTTGCTTTGGAATGCAGCAAGAAGCAGCCTGTCAAAGCATCAGGGCAGCATCTAGGGACAGTGAAGGAGCAATTCACATGATCTGTGAACTCAGGGGACCCTAATGACAGTCTGTGGTGCTGAAACCACTCAGAGCAGCAAACTCTATGTAGATAGTCTATTCATATATTGACTACTGAGGTAATTTTATGGCTCATACTATGTTGAGTTTCTTCTTTGTGTTGTTCCCGTACAGGTTGATAGGTGCCTTACTTGTGTGGGGAACAGGTATCTCCAACACATATTGCTCTGTTGAAATCTCATGTTGTCCTTCCAATTGGTTTATTTTTTACTAACAGCATTCTAATAATATCAGTGCCCTGTCCAATTCTGTGCCCTCTTTCCACTTATGCTAATGAACAAATTATCCTGTCTTCTTAAGGCATGTAAAAATCTCAAAGACTTTCATGAAGATTTACCTCACTATTTTACTTATTCTTTGTGTGGCATTTCTGGTTACATCTCTCTCACAACCACAGAGATAATGACAGTAATGCAAGATTATTAGCCTTGTTTTTTCTGTATCTTTCAGTGATAGACAATCAACAGAGAGAAATGCAGCATGATTTCAGAGCAGTAATGTTATTAAAAAAAACCCAACCAAATAAACAACAACAATAAACTAGCTAATATTTATGAAAAAATTACTCTGTGAACAACTTAAAGCTAGATGAGATGCACTAGAAGGAAAGCAGTTCAGGAACCTTGTTTCTTAACCCAGCATTTCAGTACTACTCACATTCCTGGGAGGGATCAGCTTTCTGCGGGAGAGAGTAAGTTCAGGTCTCCTTATAGAAGATAAGTTTACATATCCAGTCATTAAAGCCAGTAGGCTGAGCCACTGTCATTGAGAGAGGAAAGCCAAAGGAAGCATAAGGCATATCAGCTCGGAGATCATAAGTAAACACAATTTTACAAATAAATTTGTCTTGACCTTAAACTAACAGTGATACATATAAGGTACATTGGTTTTACAATCGTTAAACAAAGCTTGCCACATTCATATGAGAGAGACGACAAATGTTTCAAGGAAAAGCACAAGCAAGCAACACTAAAATATACAGTGCACTGTTTACACAGAAACAATGGTAAATGTGGTAGAAGGAAGTTTTATCTTGGTGGGAACACTTTAGTTAACTCTGAGGTGCATACACGCACAAGCATCAAATTCTATATCCTGAGATCTCTCCTGGCATAGGAATTAGCAAATAATTGTATTATTTCCACAGGCAAGGGGAACAAAGGGTGAGAGTGACTTGTCCCAAGTAACATGGGGCATAGTAGAAATTCAAACTGGGGTCTCAATTCAAACTGGGAAACCCAAGCTGGAGACAGCAATGTCATTTCTCCCCTGATCTGAACACCCCTACCTCCTTCCATATGTAGCAGAGTGCCTATTCCCGGGCCAAATTTCAGTTCTAATTCACTGTAATTTCAGTGGTATGAGAAACACTTCATTTAAGCGAAGATCCCTCTCACTAAGGTGCAAATGTGGTTTTTTTGTGGGTTTTTTTTGTTTTCTTAAAGCACCTGGTAATTCCTTAACTAGTCTGGAAAATCCTGCTAGGTCATGATCCCCTGATGAAGGTTTAGTGCCAAGCAAGGGACACAGACAGAAAAGATCTCAAGTATCAGCTGCAAATGCCAGGCTGTGTTTACAAGGAAACCTCCATCTCTGCAGTGTGATTAGCACTGAGGGTGATAGCCCCAAATACTATAGCAGTGAGGACAGAAGTCCAGAGGAAGTAAAACCACATGAATAAGGAGTGACAGATCTAGCCAAAAAGAGATCTCAAATTTATGGGAAATGTAGTATTTCCTATGCTTCTAACTTTCAACTTAAGCCATGTGGTAACAAAAAGATACTGGAAATCTTCAGAGAATCAGAAAATTATAGAAAAGCTTATTCCAGAAATTAAAAAAATATGGTGATTTCAAACAGAGCAGACCTTATTACCTGATCCTGCAGCTGACTAAGCCAATAGAGATTGTAAGTCTATGAATAAGCAAAGACTTTTTGTTGGAAGCATGGCTTAAGGAATTAGCTATAGGAAGGGCGGCTGGTGGGAGTGTTGCTGTAGTTCTTATCATTGGTGGCTCTGGCTTTGTGGAATTTACATGCTGCAACAGTGAACTCTGCTCTGATCACACTGGTGTTGGAAGCATGTCTTTGGTCCTCCAGGTAGTATCAAATTTATGCAGTCTTCCTTTGCTGATAATAATGTGTTGTTTCTAAGGAGCTCTAGTATGGTCTGCTTGGTATTTCCTGCAGGGGTAAATATATAAATGGCAAAACCTTATTCTTCAGTGTTCTACCAAACAAATCAAACATAAGAATATTTCAGGTTTGGAAGCTGAGGTTTCTGAGGAAGTTACTGAAATTTGACTGGTAATCAACAAGTGTCTTAATTGCTGTTAAGGATGGAAAATTGAACTGGTACCTCACTGTGTTTCTGCCCTACACATTTCCATCATCTTTGGCGGTACACAAATAACAATAACAAGAATTCAAAACAGAGAGCGAGTCATGTATCATCATACCTTCCTGCAGCTGAATCATCCCATGAATGAAAAAACCAGCAACCCACAAACAAAAAAACAACCAAACAAAAAGAAAAATTACCTGTGGCAATGTTGTTAGGCATTTTCCCTTTCAGACTTTCTGGTTTATAGCAAGAGACACTCAAGATTCATTACTAAAATTATTTTATTTAAAGGGAAAGAAGTTGTTTCAGTAGTGCTAGCTACTCAGGCAATAGAAAACCCAATTGCATAATGAAACTCATTTTTAAAACCTCTGGAGGGAATTTCTGTGTCTCAGTGAAGCCAGACTATTCTCTGGAGGTAAGTTCTCTCTACATTTCCTTGTCCTTGTAAACTCACCAGAATTCAGTTTCTTGCTTGTCCAGTGTCAGCTCTTGTTTGTGGTGGGCTGTTCAGATTCTGATTCAAGTATGTGTGGTGGAGGAGGTGCCTTTGCAGTGGAAGATCGGCTTCCCCACCTACAGATAATTTATGAAAGGATGTGCTAATCATGCAGGTCAAATGTGCTGGTTCTTCCCAGAACTATAACCTTAAAGAAAATATTAAACATGAGATCCAAAGCGTGTGCTAATTTTTTATTATTTTTTTTATGTTTCAGTCACTCATGCTTTTACTGGTGCTGTTAGTAAATGGGAAATCTTCTTCCACTGAGAAAGTCACCTTCATCTGTAAGAAAACTGGCACCTAAAGTCTACAGAAACTCTTGGGACTTCAGGAGGTAATAAGGCATTGAATTATAAATAAATAATTAAAGGTCCAAATAAGGTAATAAGTAGAATGAAATTCTCTTTAATTTAAAATCGAACTAAATATCTGTAAAACACTTAACATATAAAACCTTACTGAGGAACTACTAATATTGAGAACACAAATTTGACCTTATGAGTTGTTAAACTGATTTTTGTAAGTTTTAGAAGAAAAATGTAGCCTTAATTTGTAAGACTCTGGTAGGGAAAAACTTAGAATACTGAATTAATTCCAGTATCACATGGCACAGTTCTAGACTACAACAAACTGGATGTTAATCTCGATGTGTGCACTTAGTGGTTTTAATTAAAAAATAATCTATGAGGAAATTCCAAGTCACTTGTTAACCATGAAATTGTTGTGGTTTTTTTTTAAAACAACAATTAAAAAAAAATAATATGAAAAACAATTTTTCTCAACAGTTCTGTGAATTACCTGGTAGGAAGTCTTTGGATCTCCGTGCTCAAAACGTTAGTTCCCCTAAGCAGCTACAGCTGTTTGTTCTGTAAGTGAGAACATTCCTCCATGTACCAGCTGAGACTGCTCTGTGTAATTTTGATATGAACTGGCAGAAAAGGGGAAAAGTCATTCAGGACAAGTTTCAAAACTGTTCCTCTCCTGTAGGATAAAAAAAATTTTTGGAGAAAGCTTATCTTAGGACCTTAAACAATGTGAGAACATTCATTTCCACATGCTGCTGTTTAGAGGAATGACATGATTAAATCAGTGACTGGGAGTCAGATTTTAGAAAGGCACGTGTAAATGTTTATAATGGAAAAAGCTGAATACATTCTAATCCCATCCCCCCATATTCTTTCAGGCTTGCAGGAACCAATTGTACAGAAATTGTGTTATTGACTGATAGCCAGCCTGCAATGCTGAGAACTTTAAAAGGAGAAGTATGTAATGCCAGTGCTTGCAAAATATGTAGAATTTTTTTTCCCAGAAGGATGTACCTTAAGTGAAGCCCTAAGAAAGTTTAAAATAATGTTCATAGGCAAAGTACCAAAGCCAGAGAAAACACGCCATGTTAAATCCTTCTGATTCTACTGATGGCTTACAGAGCTTGAGATGGATTGTCTCAAGAAGCAAGTACCCCTGCTGAATAAATATAGGCTAAAAATTGATTTTTGGTCTAAGGGATGATCCCTGCCCTAAGAATGCTCAGTTGTGTGTAACCTCATACTTTTACAAGACAACAAACTTGTTGTGATTATGGAGCACCATTAAACAGTCCTCTTTTCCTGGAAAGTGTGATTCTTTTCAGATCATACATCTGCAGACCATGGTGGTTTTGTACTACTCAGTTAACTGAAGGCCAATGTGGTTTTGTAATAATTCTGGAATGAGGAGGACATGTAGAAGCAGCATTTTAGAGAGTATTGTTACCTGGTCTCCTATATGTGAGCAGATTTGGGATATTACCAATTGCTAGTTGGGAGATTCAGTTCTGAAGACAAACATTGGCTGGACTTCTCTTCCCAGGGAACATGGGGAATTTTTCTACAGGAGAGATGGGGAGCATCTGCCTTTTATTAGTACCTCAAGCTCTGCTGCCATGAGGAATCATGTCTCCAGGGACTGCTCTAGATCTCTTTTTCACTGTGGACAGGAACCATTAATGTCACATGGTGTGTGCAGCTTTTCAGGAGTGGGGCTTGGGGAAGGACTCTTGAGAGCAGGTCAGAGTGAACAATGAAGAGAAACAGTTGCTGCTAGTGGATGATGACTTTGTTGAATAGAATATTAAAAAAAAAAAAAAAGGTGGGGGAGGGAGAGAAAAAGGATTATGATCTTTCATCCTCACTGTTTTTTCAGAGGTCATGGGTGTTAGCAGCACAGGTCTTGCCAAAATTCCTGCAGCAGTTCAGGTGTACCCTGAGCAGGAGGTATTGTACGGCATGGTCCAAACAGTACATCCCTTCCAAATGATAATGGATTTTGATACCTGGTGAGCTCTAACCCTTGGCTAGAACAGAACCTACAAAATGTGAGCAGCTTGTGCCAGGGTACTGGTTCATGGCATGTTGGAGTAGTGAGGCAAATGTATTCTTTTCTCAAAGAAGATGACATTACCATGTGTTATTAAATAAAAAGAACAATAATATTGAAGCATTTCTGGATATTTCATATGGATTTATTGTACTCAGAAAAGCTCAGTGGTACCAATGCAAGTAATGACAGAAGTAATATATATCTGATTATGCCCCTTGTATACTGAATTAGAACAAATAGGAGATTAGACATGAGCTGCTGAAGTACTCTTTCTCACAAGACCTCCCACATCTTTGAGCTTCTTTGTGCTGGCAAAGCATCTGTAGGAAGGGGAGGAATTCCACAGTGCAGATTGGTTCAGAGCAGGTAGGTTGTTAGCCCACACGAGAATAGACAAAACACTCCTTTGAGGGGTCACTCTTCTGCACCACATCATAGTCACAGCTTTCCTTGTTGAAAACAACTTTACAGTTCTCTTTGTCATAACCGATAGGAGTATGAAAGCTGTCATTGGCAAAGAAAAAGCAAATGTTAGATTGAAAGCAATAAAAGATTCAGTGGTTTAGTGATTATAGCCTGAATTAATGCTGAGTTAGACATCTCCGAAACTATGGCTAAGGCCACCCTGGCTAGCTTGAGTGCCACACAGCTACAGTTTCCAGAGCCTCATATGATGCCTTACTGCACTGCACTGTGTAGATGTACCAGTATGCTCAGCACTAGCACAGGGATTTCTAGCTTAACACTCTACAAGGTGACCTAAACATGGTTCTGGCTTGTTTTGTCTCTCTTTCCATTCTTTTTTTTCTTTTGTTATTGCTAGTGGTAGCTGTTTCCTGACAGACTGTTACCTGAGCCAAGGTGATGATGATAATCAAGCTATTTTGGTCCTTTGAGAAGGTAGGGTAAGAGGAAAGGAGAATGTTGGAGATAGATACTTTAGAGCAGAACATTGTCACTCTAGGGTCAGAATCGTCACTGGAGAAAAGCACCTTCAGAAAGGTATTCAGATTATCATAAGCCCTTTAGAGGAGCCTCACTTAAGTCCTTTGTGAAATTAATTCCTTTCTACCTCTACTTTCCCTGCTAAGTAAAGGCTTAACTGCAGTGTAAGAGGGGTTCATAAGTTCCTCAGAATTATAGGCAAGCATGAAAAGGCTGGGTCTGGAAGTGTCTGTGTCTGCTCCCAGTCAGCAGGAAGTGAACTAAGGTAAATACAGCCAAGGACCCAAATGATCATAAGCTGTATGTGGCTTGCCCTAGTTCTGTGATGTGGGTGAGGAAAGGCTGTCTAGTGCTCTTAGAAACTCATTTATTCCCAGGAAATGGAAAGCTGTGCTTTTCTTATGAGCAACAATGTTACAAAGGTCAAACTTACAGTGAGCAGCAATTCATGCTATTTTGGCTGCATGTGCAGCTCAAGCAATTTTCTGTCCGTTCAATATTTCCAAAGGGGTATAGTTTCCCGTCCAGGATACAGCCTGTGGAAGACAGGTTGAAAAGTTTCATGTTAATTTCAAGTTTTTTGAAAATGTTTTTCTTGGCAATAGTAAAGTAAAAGCCATATTGTTCTCCAGGTTATTACCCAGACTAAAACTCAGAGCCTGAATTTGTTTCTTTTTTATTTGTTAGAGACAACTTCAGTGTGGCAGATCTGGCATGAAGGAGAGCAACCAAATGACCATGTCTGTCCTCTGGTATCAGACTCTATTCAGAACTGCTCTCAACTCCTGCACCAGCTCAATGTGCTGGAATAGCAATAACAACCTATCACAAATAGCACTAATAATGCTGCAACCATACCTAGTCCAGGAGAATAATTTATCTTTCCCTATTTTTGGCAACTTGGTGCTGGAACCTCCTATTCATGTCTTTCTGATATCTCCCCCCACCCTTGTATTTTGAGCCATTCTTGGCAGCTGCACACAAAGCTGAGCTACCACAGAACAATCAAGTGTATCTTCCCTGTTCTTACCTTTGTTAGTGTTCCCTGGTTTGTTTATCTGCGTAAAGCAGTATGCATCACTCAGTGTCACTGCGATGCCCATTGCAAGAAGGAAAGACAGAATGCTCTTCTGTAAAAGAGACACAGAGCCCATGGCATGAATTGAATTCCACTTTGATTATCTTTGTTTTCAAAAGCTGCCACTAAATCTGAAGCAAAAATTAGAAATAACCTTATGTTCACATGAAAATGTTGGAAAAGGGCACTCCAGATATTTCACTGCATTGATGAATTTTTCCTTTAGGTGGGAAGAGACAAAATGATGTGATAGAAATACGTCAGCAGCATCACTCCCTGCCAAAGTCTAATATCAAGAAATCACAAAAAGTTTCAACATTATTTTACAGTTGAAAGCCCTGTCAGACACTTATTAGAGCTTTACTTATTGATTTTGGGTCAGATGTAGCTATTTCTCTAGCAAATCACTGTATAGCATCCCTTTGCCTCACTTTTGGGTACAGCAATTGCTCCAAATTTGGCAGTGGAACGGAGATCTTGGATATAATTATATTCCAGTAATTTTTTTTTTCATATAGGTGGCTGGGTAGAGAAGAGACACACACAAATTAGTGTGTCAGGGCAAAACTCCAGTGCTGTACATTTCACTTAGCAGCTCATGAGACATCTTGTCAAACCACACGCACACAGATCTGGACATGTCATGGTTCACCTTTCCTTTTGTCTAGTAGTGGCAGCAGCTTTTGCCTAGTGGTGGCAACAGCTAAACATCTGTAACAGCTCTTCAGAGATGTCTGCTGGAACCTGATGAACAACCAGGACACTTTTGAAACCGTCTGCATGACTTTGTAATGGCAGTTACACTGGGATAGAGGGACTGCAGAAGCATGAGAAAGGAAGGGATTGCTCAAACTGGATAACTTACGGCATGAGTTTAGAAATGGCCAGAGACCAAGGAGCAATGGAGAAAGTTATTTAAATTTTCTTGATAGCACTTGCAGATTAACATGAAAGGTTTATAAAATTAGTAGACCTTTCTGAGTTACTGAATTCCAGAGGCTGTTGCTACTTGAAACTGGGGTTTAAAACAGCAGTGAGAGGCTTTAGTATCTGGCAGCTCTGCTGTCTATGTTGGTTTACTTGAATCATAAATGTCAAAAGACACTGAAAGGTCCCGAACCTTAGGCAGTTCATGAGCCAAGGGGAATCTCCTCTGTCTGCTGTGGAAAAAAACCTTGCCATTTTAATCCTTGATGTGCTACTTTCTTACAGGGCCAAGGGACATTTAAGGTGTAGTGAAAGGGAGGAGGAGTGGTCTGGGAAGGGTGTAATGTTTAACAGTGATCATAGTGATCAATAGTAATTCTGTGATTTGGAGTTCCTGAAGCTTTGGGGTAGAATAGAGCCAGCTGCCATGCTGAGCACCATAGCCAGAATGAGACAAGTTAAGAAGTACGACTTAACTCTTAAACTGTGTTATTCTGTTGTTCCTAGCCAGAGTAAAACTGTTTAAGCAACTCTGTTCCATGAAGTTGTAGGATGTAACATTGCAGCTGGTCTCTGCAGAGGCTCAACGTGTATTTGGCTGTATGACTACCTGTGTCATGCAGCTCTCTGGAGCTTTGGGACCTCAGGGAACCATAGCTTTCCACAGAGGATCTCAACAAGCTTGGGATACTGCTCGCTGTATATTAATCATCTATCTTGAGTTTGGTGGTGGCTTTCCTCCAAACTTTTTCAGGTGTTTGCAACAGTACAGGCCAGTTCTACCAGAGGTCTTACTGCTGTCATTCATGTGTTCATAGAAAAGACTAAAATCCTCCTTTCACTGTGCTGGACTGTCTTCTGTCAATGTTTTATCCTTTGTTTGCTCCAATATTTGTCCTTATCTATTCATAGAAATGCCAGTCAGATGAACTTGTGCGTGATCCTGTCTCTAAAGACCAAAGTTCTGGACCTTCCACTGAATCTAAACAGAGACAGAAGGGGAAGTCTGCAGTGTCTAATTGCTGTTTGAACTGGCTTTATGCTGGAACAACCAAAGGATACATCAGCTAAGTAACATATAGTTAGCAGTAAAGGGCCCACATATAAGGAGGCTGAGCACAGAGAATATCAAACAGGTAAGAAGAGCACTGGCAGAAACAGTGTCCTTTATTAGACGTGGCAGAGATGATTACTGTTACACTGATGTCAAGGGCTCTTTGTTAAACATCAGAGTTGTGTTGTACTGGGTGGTCTGTGAAAAAGGAACTTCAAGGAATATATATATATTTTTTTTACTCATTTACTCCCTTAAAAAGGGGACACCACTAGTGATTCTGCAGAACAGAAGCTTCCAAACTGGATGTAATGGCCTTTGGAAATGCGTAAATTAATGTGGAATGAGGTACCAGATCATTTTGTTCAATTAAGTCTTGTCTGAGTACAGACAAGGCCTCAGGAAAGCTGAGGCAGAGAAAGAAGTAGATGATAATTTCTCCTTTTATTTACGAATCTACGTATATTACAGAAACTACTACCTCTTCTGTACAACTTTCTGAGATTCTCATTAAAGGTAGTAATTGATGTCTGTACCTTTGGGGTGTACAGGAGCATAAATTAAAGGAAAAGTAGGCCATAGGGCTTTGTTTATGTATTTAGCACTACCTAACTATTGATTCAGATTCTGTAAACACATTTGGAGGTTTGAAGAGCTGAAACATTACACAATTTGGTAGATGAGGAAGGAAAAAAAAAACCAGACAAAATACACTGTGTATTACATTTTTTCATTGTAAAGAGACTATATTTTCAACTGCGATTCAGATGTGTAGAGTTTAAAAGCATGATCCTGAAAGTTTACATAATTCTGAATATTTTAACAAACCTTTCTGAGAAAAGGATGACAGCAAGTGAAAGACCAAGAGATAGACATGTACAGTTTCTTGCAAAGATTTACAAAATGGAGAACAAAAAAAAATCACAGTAACCTTCACAAAGGTGTCTTACTTTCATTGGATCTTGCAGTTTTTTAGTAGAATATACCCATACTTTAAAACTAGGTGTTACTAGGTGATTCTTTTAAATGCCCTTCTTTTACAGTTTTAAAGCAAGGAGCTATCTGTATCATCACTTTTGGTTTTTTTTTTCCTTCTCTTAAATCTAAACCTTTGACTTACCATTGTGGAATGCTTGGCTTCCAAAGAGCTCCAAGTCTCCAGAAGAACTCTGCAAGTGCTTTACGTGGAATCTGAGAGCAAATATTTTATGGAGCTTTTATATTGAGCAAGTGTGGCAGAAAAAAAAAGTGTACTCAAATGCAGTTATGTTGAAATTTCTGAAGAAATCACTGGAATTTTGCCAGTTGGCGATGAGAAAATGCTTGATTCTGCAGAACACTGGCCTGGGTAAAAGACTGAACCCAGAGCTTTGTATTCCTTGGAAGCATTATGACTAGAAGAAATGCTTTTCTGATGAAATGCAAGTATTGATAGAAAAGCTGTAGGCAATATTGTATGGTTAGGTGATTTTTGGTTGTGGCAGGAATGCATGCTGACCATTTCTGCTATCAGGGGGATGGAATATGCTCAGAGTGGAGAACTGGTATTAACAACTTAGGGAGCTTTTGCTAGTTCTTTGCATACTCATGTTTAATGCTGCAGTGTGCTCTGTAAGATAACTGAAGGCACTTGGCCATTACCAGTATTAAAACCTCTTAACATTCGCAGCTTAGTCAAACCTGCATCAAATCACAACATTTCTCTTTCTCCTAGACTACAATAAGCATTTCCTCTCAATTCAAAAGGCTGCTATTGCTCCTGTGGGACTGCTCAGGCTTTGACCTGAATAACTGTGATAGAGTATATGATTGCTTTCACTTGTGCAAAATATTTACACAAGCAGAGATAAACTTCATAGTGCTAATCAAACACTCTGCTTTCTCTTGCTCCTGCAACCTCGTTTTAGAATGAAATAAGGGACTGTGGCCCTACCTATATTTCAAAAATAACTTTGTTATATATACTGGCATGCTATTTGAAATGTGTTCCTGTGAGAGATTTATCACAAGCTACAGGAAATTTGGCATATGATTTCAAGATTGCATTTAGAAACTTTGGACCAACAAATCCAATACTATTTGGCTGTACTACAAGCTAAATAGGATCATGAAATGGTTTGGGTTGGAAAGGACATTTAAAGGTCACCTAGTCCAACCCTCCTGCAGTGAGCAGGAACATCTTCAATTAGAGCAGATTGCTTAGAGCCCCGTCCAACCTGAATGTGAATGTTTCCAGGGATGGGGCATCTACCACCCTTCTGGGCAACCTGTGCCAGTGTTTCACTACCCTCACTGTAAAAAATTTCTTCCCTATAGCCAGTCTAAACTACCCTCTTTTACTTTAAAATTATCACCCCTTGTCCTATCACAACAGGCCTTGCTTAAAAGACTGTTCCCATCATTCTTATACGCTTCCTTTAAGTGCTGGAAGGCTGCAATAGGGTCTCCCTGGAGCCTTCTCTTCTCCAGGCTGAACAACCCAAACTCTCTCAGCCTTTCTTCATAGGAGAGGTTTTTTGTAGCCTAATGATTTTTGTAGCCCTCCTCTGGACCTGCACCAGCAGGTTCATATCCTTCTTGTGCTGTGGGCTCCAGAGGTGGACACAGTACTCCAGGTGAGGTCCCTTCAGAGTGGAGTAGATCAGGAGAATCACCTCCTTTGACCTGCTAGCCACACGTCTTTTGATGTAGCCCAGAATATGGCTGACCTTCTGGGGCTGAGAGCATATATTGTCCACTCATGCCCAGTCTTTCATCCACCAGTCTTTCTCCACAGAGCTGCTCTCAATCCCCAACTGCATTGATGAGGATTGCTCTGAATCAGGTGCAGTACCTTGCTCTTGGCCTTGTTGACCCTCACATGGTTCATATGAGACAACTTCTCAATAATTGTGGGTTCAAAATAATGTTGGGTGGGTTTTGGGTTGGGTTTTTTTGTTGGTTTGTTTTGTTTGGGTTTTTTTTAAGTAAATTAAGCGCTTTGAAACAGTGGCAAGAAAAGTTGTCATTCATTTCCTCCTACGCACCTGTGTATTTCTAAGTATTACTAATGATTAATTCAGGTTTTGGATGTATTTAATTCAAAGAATTCGGTAGGAGAAAAAAAAAAAAACAACCCAAAATTGAGTACATTGAATGACATAATTCCATGACCTTCCTGGAAGAAATGCTGAAGTTGAAATCTGTGCAGGTTTGATCATCCTTTAGAAATAAAGATATAATTCATGAAAAGTTCCTAAGCATTCAGTTTTACAGACTATACACCTGACATTCTGTTGTTGTTGTTGTTGTTCTGATATAATTGCTACATGTTTTATAACTTTAATTTCAGGAAAATCACATTTATGTCATTGAGAAAATTTAATACTTTTCCTTTCTTATCCTTTGCTTCCAGCATACTATACAATAGTACCTTATCATCAAAATCTTCCTCTTGTCTATGATTACAGAGTGTCAACTCAGCTTATAATTTCTCTTAGGTAGTACAGTGTTTTTGGCCTTCAGTTGTGTAGCACAGATTTCCTTTCATCTTGTAACTCACTTCTGAACAGTCTCCAACCTGGCAGTAACTCATTTCAAATCTGACTACAGAACAAGGTATGAAGCTTGTAAGTGTTGTGGAAATAACACCAGAATAATACTACGAAGGACATAATCCCTCTCCTGTTGTCATGTTTTAACCCCAGATGGCAACTAAGCCCCACACAGCTGCTTGCTCACTCCCTCTCAGTGGGATGGGAGAAAAAGTCAGAGGAGTAAAAGCTAGAAAACTCCTGGGTTGAGATAAAGACAGCTTAACTGGTAAAGCAAAGTTCATGCACACAAAGCACAACAAGGAATTCACTCACCACGTCCCCTTGGCAGGCAGGTGTTCAGCCATCCCCAGGAAAGCTGAGCTCCATCACACGTAACAGCTGCTTAGGAAGACAAACGCCATCACTCTGAATATCCTTCCTTTTTCTTCCCCCAGCTTTATACGCTGAGCATGAAGTCATATGATCTGGAATATCCCTTGGTCAGTTGGGGTCAGCTGGCCCAGTCAGCTGTGTCTGCTCCCAACCTCTTGTGCTCCTCCAGCCTGCTCACTGTTGTTTTAAAAAAATCATAGTCCTACAAAATTAAAAAAACCCTCTAAAGCATGGATTAAGTAAACACAGTTTATTTCACCATCAAGACAACCAGACTTAGTAATTATTTGTCACATTAAGCATTGCTTGCAATGATTTTATATTTTCTCCCAGATTGCTGCATATAAGGGTTTCATACAAGTGTAGAGAAAGCATAGATGATGGACACCAACCTATGGCTTGCATCAGTTTTCCAGCACTGCCTTCCCTTCACCTATGATGTCTAGGCTTTGCTATCCCCAGGTAACCCTGGGCTTAACAGGAAATTTTATGCTGGTCCTCCTGTGGTTTTTCACAGAGAGCTCAATGCAAAACTGTTCTTCCTTTCAAAGCACTTTTTAGGCAGAACACTTTATTCTTCTGCCAATGAGTTCTTGATAAAGGTGCTGGAGCCCTGACAGCTGTGCTGCTGATTGTCTGGTGCTAGGCTGAATTGAACCTCCTGCTTCAGGATATGCAGATCTTGCCTTAAAAGAATTTAGCCTCTTCCTAAAGTTTTAGATCCAGCTACATCTCCAGTACCTAAATGGGACCTACAGGAAAGATGGGGGGGACTGTGCTCTTTATCAGGGATTGTAGTGATAGGATGAGGGGTAATGTTTTAAGCTGAAAGAGGGTAGATTTAGATTAGATATAAGGAAGAATATTTTTATTGTGAGGGTGGTGAAGTACTTGAACAGGTTGCTGACAGAATTTGTGGATGCCCCACCCCAGAAGTGTTCAAGGCCAGGCTGGATAGGGCTTTGAACAACCTGATCATTACAGGGCGGGGGTTGGAACTCAATGATCTTTAAGGTTTCTTCCAACCCAACCCATTCTATGTTCTTACTTTCCATCAAAAAGCTTTCCCCTTCAGATCCCACAGAGCCGGAGTTCAGAGGCCCTTGTGGAGATTAATACTTAATGAGAGAACAAGTATTTTGCAAAATTCACTGCTGATTCTATAGAATATATACCATGCAGATAAATATTTGCACGTAAGTCACACAGATGAAAAAAAAACTATACAACTTCTGCAGCCTTCAGATTAGACTTTAGGGCTTGGATCAAACAAATCACTTAAGTATACCCTTAACTTTAGTTAATGTGGGCAGTTGCCATGTGGTAGTCTCCAGTGGAGCCACTCCATATTCTCAGGAACATGCTTCATGAAAGGCTTCTGCTGATCCAACTAGGAACGTAAGTTCGCAGTCATCATGGCTCTGTGTTGCTTTATCAACTGATATGAGAAGTTTAATTTCTTCACCTGTTTACAAAAGTGGGAGGGTAGCACTATTTCACTAGTCCTGTGACTTTCATGTTTCAAAGTTTTGCTAAAGACAGTAGTAGAAAACCATGGGACTGTGATTCAGGAGCTTTTCTATTTTTTTCACTATGATGCTGACTTGATACATGATTTTGTGTGACTCCTGTAAGTGTGTCAGAGAATTCAAGTTTCAGTGCTTATTACCTGTCTGTGAAGGACTGCAGAATACAGAGAACCCAAAAGTCAAATTCCCCCATTCCGCACACATTAGGCATTCCTACCTCACACCAAGGGAACTTCAGGGTAACAACCATCCTCCAAGTCCATGATTTTACCATGAGAGATGAACTTTCATGATCAAAGAAGGATCAGACTCAGGAGAGGAAGCACCTCTGGGGGCTTCAGGCTCCTGTGCTGGTCCAGTGACAGCACATGTGTACTTATTTCTAGCACCAGAGACTGAGGTAGGACTTTACTCATCACCTGCAAGTCCTTTCGTAGCCTGCAGACAATGCAGGTGCTGGGAGGCCTTGGAGGACGGGGAGTTCTGGTAATTGCAAGACTTGGACAACCACACCTCTCCATATCTGTCCCAAGCCATATGGTACAACCTGTGCATGAGAACAAGGAGTGGCAGGGAAAATGAAGAACAATGCACAAACTGTGGGTTCTTTTCTGTGTGATACTTTTTCTTTTGTTTGCATCCTGTTCTAAGGTTATAAAACATATTTACTTTCTGTTAGCTATTATGAAAACTGGCTGTGGTATTCTCTTTTATTTATAAATGCACTGTCTGAGCTTTTGCTAGCACTTCTAGTGTAAGGCAGCAGAAAGCTCAAAAACTTCTGCCAAAGTTTTTGCCCACAGGAAAACCCCGCAAACATTATCCAGGCTAGCTATATGATATATCATTATCATGATATACATATATTTTTTGGACAAAGCAATCTACTACTTGGTTTGACAGGATCCAGTCAGGACCCACTTCAAATGAAAATGCTTGCTTTCATCTCTGCAGAAGTTGTGAAAAGATAATAAGCTGTGACATGCGCAGAATACTGGCCTCCAAATTACTTTTGAGGTTGCATCATCTTGACTTTAGCCTTTTACAGCCATTCTGCAGCAGCTAAAAGTTCTGTGTCATCCTGGGGGGGGGTGTGTGTGTGTGTGTGTGTGCGCTGTGGAAATTATTGCAGGTACCCACTGGAGACCAAGTCTGTGGGAAGGAATAGGTGTCAGCTTGTATAAGAACTTAAAATACTGGATTTCCTGCTTTGCTTTGTAACTGATTCTTGTGCTGATGTTTACAGATGTTTCTTTGTGGACATAAAGGATAAGATTTTAGGCTAACACAACCTTTGCTGAAACAGGTCATTTAAGGAGTCCCAGTGAGCTCTTTGGTCTGGTTAACTTCAACTGTTTGCAGTACCCCTCCCTCTGCTTGTTTCCATTCCATGCCTTGTTTGCACAGGAAGGAAGCTTAGGGATCTAAGCCAGGAGAAAGCCATCCAGATTGCTACAGCACAGAATCCCTAAATGCGCCAGGATCAGCCCCTGCTGCTCAACCCAAACGCTGCTAATTTCATTACTAGATTGAGGAGGCAAACTACAGACACATATTTACATCTGTATCCCCAGCTCAGTTGGGAAATCACAGACCCAGCTGTAATTTCAGGCATACCCCCACTGCCAAGCCTGCGGGTAAGCAAGTATTCACACTATGTCAGCAAGCTTTCATTAGCGTTGTCTCCAGTTTTGAGTGTTGGCTTATCAGTACTAACCGGAGGATGTACGGTCTGGCAGCAGTCTGGGGTAGTATATTTTGAGACAGGCCTAAAAAGCAATTTCAGGATCAGCAGTGGTTTTTATAAACGTGGAGCAACACTGCAAAAAGTAGACTGAAGTAGGACCAGGAAAATATCCATAAAGGTTTGTTTCCTCTTGCACCATGTCTGCTCAACTATAGCATCCCATTATGCTGTGCTAGTTCTTCTCCGGAAAATGGAGGGCAGAGAAGAGCAGCCAGCAACTGTCGTATGTGCTGTGTTTCTCAAATCTGTCTTGTACATATTTTATGCAAACCCTTTATGTCCTGTACTCTGGCCCACCTCTAAATCCACAAGGACCTTCCAGAAACTTTACTGCCTGAGCCCACCTTCCACACTTTCACTGCAGCCTTTCAGAGTCCCACCAAAAGACCACTGGCTCATTTTGCACTGCTGCAAATGCACAAGGCTGAGCAGTTGCCTGAGGCATGTAACGTGACTGGTACAAGGAACACCAGTTTACTGTAACTTCTGTCCTCATGGCCATGCAGGAAAGAACTTGTCCCCTAAACTGATTCTGAAGCACTCTGCCCTGCTCTGGAAGGTACTGGGTAATCTGAGCTGCACAGACACAGATCTCATGGCTGCATGGAAGTAGGAAGCACTATCACAGAGCTAAGGCATTCCTGTGAGCAGGGATATCAGATAGCTCAGCTCTAGGAAGTCTTACGTATTCTGTTTTTAATATGCAGATTAGTCCCTGATGACATATGTGATTTTTGATACCTTTACATTGCATATTCCTATTGAAAGTTCTGAGGGGTACAGCAAGAGATTTTTCTTGTTGTTATCTTCTCCCTAACCCTTAAAAATCTGAAAGAAATTTTAGGACTGAAATGCTTTTGGACACCATGGCCATAATGTTCTGGTTGGGAGTTCTAGAAAGCAGATTTTTGTGTCATTTGTAGCCATCTATGCTCAGAGACTACTCTGTGTATCACACTTAAATGTTTCCTTATGGGAACATTCAGGTTCTATATTGCTGTGGGTTGTTGTTGTTGTTTGTTCTTGTTTTTTTGGTAGTTTTGTTGGGGTTTTGGTTTGTTTGGGGTTTTGTTTTGTTGTGGCGGTGGGTTTCTTTTGTTGGGGGTTTGGGGTTTTTTTTAACTGAAACTCATCTGCAAGACCCCCAGACCTGAAGCTGCCTGATGGCAAAATCCTAATGGTAAGATTTTACTCCACATCAGTGAATACAGAAAGTAACTAAAGGCAAAATTCTGTGATTTTGGGGTTGTTGTTTTTTTAAATGTTACAGAGGCAGGAACTATGGCAAAACACTAAAAGCCTTAGAGAATAATTTTAGATTAATCCCATCTGAGTGTTTTTTAACAATCTTGCTCAAGACGTTGTGAAACTAGCTTACACTAATACTCTTCTGCTTGTACTTTGCTACTTTGTGCTTTATTATCAGTATATTAAAATCCTTTACATTCTACAATCGTTGAAATTCTGAACCAGTTCAGTAATGGTATGTTGTTATAGAATCACAGGAAAATAGAATCAAAAGGAATAGGAACTTCTAAAAGCAAAGTACATCATATGTCAATCTAGTAATATCCCTCAAGTATCTGAATGTAGCTATTAAAGTCAATATATCAGTAATTGGAGATCTTGAGTATTTTTTCTTATTTAAACTGAGAACCCAAGTAAGAACTAAATCACCCATTGCCCTGTTTCCTTACAAGATGATCTATGGTATCAGCGTAGTCAAGTGCAATAAATAAATAAACAAACTCCACAGTGCTATTATCAAAGGCTGATCTAAATTGACCATTTCCAGTAGATTATTTAGCTAACCAGCTAAAAGAGCAGATGACTTTGTTGTCATTTCCTTTCTGGGTAATTCACTTGTAATGGTTAATTCATGTGCAATAAAGAACATACGAAATGTGGTGGTACGACAAGATTTTTTTAACCCATTGGGAAGAAATTACTCATTGAGAAAGTGGGAAGTTAAGAGTGGTTGTCCGACCTGTAAAGACCCAGGGACAACTGGCTGTGAATCCCAGTTTGGTGACTGGCACTATGCATTTATTTACGTTAGTGCATATGGTGTGGGTTTATAAAGATTAATTCAGTTTAAATCAGAGCGTTCACCTGACTTGTAAGGTAAGTCTTGTAACAGCAGAGGAGGGAGGGGTCCCTCTCTGCTTGTAGGCCGGGGCACCGACACACAGTCCCAGCGGGGAACGCTGCAGCCGCGTCGCCTCCCCCTGCTGCTCCTGCCACCGGACACTCGGGGCCCGGGCCAGAGCAGGGCCCCTCTGTGCCCGCCTCCCTTGCCCGCACCAGCGGGCTGCCGCAGACCCTTGAAGCGACCGCAGGGTGCCTGTGTGACCCGCTCAGCCCCCCGCCTGATGTTCACCCCAGGGGTCGGGGTTCCCCCTAGGCCGGGGAACGGCCCGGCCGCGCGCCCCGCCCGCCCTGCCCACCCTCCCCCGCGCGCGGCCCTGCCGCGCCCCCTGCCGTCCTGTCTGCGCGCGGGGCTGGGCGGCGAGTCACGTGACGGCGCTCAGCTGACTGCCGGGCGGGTGCATGGCGCCGGCGGGCGCGGGGGCAGCGGCGCGGCCTGAGGTGACGGTGAGCGCCGGGGCGGGCCGGGCGCGGCACCGTCTCCGGCACCACCGGCTCCTCGGCTTACTGTCCTTCTCCCGCAGATGAACGGGGTCCCGCGGGACGCGGCGGAACCGGCGCCGGTGTGGGAGCGGCCCTGGTCGCTGGAGGAGATCCGTAAGGGCAGCCAGAGCTGGTCCTTGGCCTCGGACGCCGGGGTGAGCGGTGCGGCCGGGACGGGGGGACGGGAGGGGTAGGTGGACCGCCGGCTACCCTGGCCGCGGCCTCCTCCGGGAGCCTGGGAGGTGTCTGTCGGGCCCGTGAGCGGGGCGGTGCTGTCGGCCGGCCTGCCTCGGGCAGGGCGCTGTGGCGGCAGGCCCCGGGGTCCCTCCGGGCGGAGCGCCGGCAGAGCAGCCTCGGTCAGGGCCCGGCGGTCGCCCGGTTCTCCCCTTGCTTTAACCGTCCGGTCCGGGTGAGAAAAACTAAAATGAGAAGTTGGCCCGAAAGGAAATGCCAGAACGAAGTGGGGAGTAGGATGAGACCTGGTCCTGGGTGTACGTGGGGCTGCGTTAGTGTAAACTGTGTTTATTTTGATGCTCAGTTGAAATGTACGATCAACTCTGACAGTGTCATAAAACGGTGCCGAAAGAAAAAACCTGGGTCTGATTATTGCTTTCCTTTCTTGTAAACAGCTTCTGCATTTTCTACAAGAATTCTCACAGCAAACCATTTCCAGGACTCATGAAATCAAAAAGCAAGTAGATGGATTGATTAGTGAAACAAAAGCCACAGACTGTCGCCTTCATAATGTCTTCAATGACTTTCTTATGTTGTCCAATACACAGTTCATAGAGAATGTGAGTATGTTCTTGTATGACATCAAGCTTGTGCTTCAGACACTGGTGTTGTCCCTTACTGTAACGTGGAGAAGCGATTTGATTTTTTGTCAAGTCTGATGTTAATTCACAGATTGAGTTTTAATTGCTTTCTGTCAAAGGGTGTCCTAATTCCTTTGTGAGTGATGCGCTATCCATTATTGACGGATTCCCTTTTACCTCTTCTGAGTTACCTTCCTTCCTTGTTTATTTGTGATACAGAGATCAGAGTTTTGTTTCTAGGACTACGAATGGGTTGGGATCTTTGGGATGTCTTGATATGTCTTTATAGATAGCATGAATGCAGCATTTGGTTTCACTTGGCTGTCTAAAGATGAGGAATGCTACACAATCACGTAAATTTGCCCATTGGTGTTATTTTACATTAAAAACTGTTGGTATTAAAGGTGTAGAACTGCAGTCAGTTGTCTGTTATGTTTGGTCATGATAAGCTGATTTGTTGGTTCATGTTCCCACTTTATAAATGCTACTACTTTAGAAAGGTAAAAACTAGACTTGAAAGCCTTTTAGAACATTTTATCACTAGGAGCACGTGTATAATTAAGATGTATCATTTTAATAGTCTTTCAGATCTGTGGAGGATTTTTTAGCACTGTGAGTTTTATTGAGCATTTTATTTTGATCAGCATTGTTCTCAGGCCACATGTGTCTCATCTGAAGCCATGATGCTTCTATTGAAAACATGCTGGCAGAGGAGAAGACAAAGGAAATCTGGATTTCTCTTGGGGGGTTTTTTGGTGGTGGGTTTTTGTTGTTGGTTTTTTTTCAGAGCTGCAATGTCTTTTCTGTCCTACCTTTGCTGTTCAGCATAATGATTCTGCTGAGAACAGCTGGCACCAAATGTCTTAAGTCTTGGGTGCTTGAAACTGTTCCCAAATATAAGTGCACAGAAATAGGTCCTCATTTCTAGCTCTCAATTTAGATAATGCGAGAGATCTGTCTCTTCTCAGGGGATATCCACAGTTGTGTTTGAGAGATTTGGATTTAGGTTTGCAGGTTCAAGGAAGACTTTTTATTCCCCTGTATCTCCTTGTAGCAGATCCTACAAAAGAGTGCTAAAAGAGCTGGATGGGAGGGATAATGAGAACAAACTGAAGGCTGAGGGAGGATGTGAACCTTCTCTGTAAGTACAGGAGAAGGGTGAGTGCTAAAGAAGGAAAACTACTAAATGACAGAAAATAAAAGAAAAATAGACAGCCCATAAGTAAACCTAGGTTCGACTTGGGAAGTTTTGGGAATAACTTTGTTAGGGGCGTTAAAGAAGTGCTTTTTCTAAGATATTTGGGTCAATTCATGAAGAGAGTTAAATGGTCAACTTGTCTTCTACTACTGCAGTGAGATTTGCCTTCTGGAATTACCACAGTTGGGTTGAGAGGCTGTCTGATGGTAACTTCAGGAGGATGACTTCAATTCATGAAGAAGGTTATGAAGATGCTTGGCATCATCCATGGCTTCTTTTTTTTTTAAATGAGTAATGAATTAATGTGTAATTAATTATACATTAACAGTATCTTTTATTTTGTTGGTTGTTCCTGTGGTTTAGCCCTCACAACAGTACGTTGTTTTCACTTGAATTAATTTTTCTTGACTTTTTAGAGAGTATATGATGAGGAAGTGGAGGAGCCTATTCCCAAAGCTGATGCTGGAGACAAAACAGAGCAGGTACTTAAGCTGCCTTGAGTGCTGGCAGTATGTTTGCAGCTGTTTTCTACCTTCTGATTTTCAAATTTATTTTACGGGTTTTTACAGCTTACAAACCAAACTGTTTCCTATGTTCTCAAAGTCTCTCTGTTGGATAGTCTATGTAATTCAAACATAAAGCTGACAGTAGCACTGGGGAGACCCTAACAGATTATCCTACATTGTAGTAACCTCCAAGTTCAGTACTATGTTCAGTAGATGAGACTCTTGTGTTGATTTTCAAATGGCTATGCTTGTTCTTTCAGCAAGAGAACTGAAGCCTTAGGCCTCTTACTGAATGCAGAGGTAATGAATTGGGGAAGCAGAACGTTGGGACTGCAATTTCCAGGGATAAAAACTCAGAGCCTTTTGTATGTTTTACAGTCTAAGTGTATTATACCCTAAATGTTCCCGTGATGGGCTGGGAGCACAAATAAGTTAATACTGTGCTGGTGTGGATATTTAGAACATCTTTGTTTCTGGGAGTGATAAAGATGATTTAAGTTAAGCTCAAAAAGGTTCTGAAGGTCTTTCTCTTGCATATAGTGAAAAAACTTTCGTTGTACTAATTTGAAGTTAAAATTTTGCATGCATGTATGTTGCACTGAGATTGACTGTTGAGTAAAATGCAATGAGAATGTGTTGTTTCTGTTACTAAAGGAAAAGACACGGGAACAGAAAGAAGCTGATCTGATCCCCAAAATCCAAGAAGCAGTGAATTATGGGTTGCAAGTTCTGGACAGCGCGTTTGAACAGCTTGACATCAAAGCAGGCAACTCTGACTCGGAAGAGGAAGAAAGTAATGAAAGAGTGGAACTGATACTTGAGCCAAAGGTACAGAGAAACCTGTTCTTGCTGGGAGCATGGATTTGTGTTTGGCTTTGTTGGACTTGCCCTTTGCTTCTGTGAGCAGTATCACTGCGTTGCTGTAAGACTTATATTTGTTACCTAAAAAGAGCTTTTGATGACTGTATCTGAAGAAGTGCTCCTGGCTGAACTACTCCTTGTGTAGCCTGCTTGTCTAGCAGTTGGGTTAGCATTATGGTATTGCATCCTAAAGGGAGTTAGCTTGACTGCAGTAAACTTGGAAAGGGAAGCCTCAATTCTGCTTGGAGTGTGACCTTTAAATTTCATGCTTCTTAGGTACAAATTATAGCTTCATAAGTGGATTTTACTTTTCCAAGTAATTGAGAACTCTAGGTGCAGAATTTGGGCTGAGACTCATGCCTGCAAGTCTTTGCAAGGGTATTCTTCTTTTAGATGACACCTAGAAAACAAGTTGGGACCACATGAATAGAAATAGCTCCCTTTGTTAAAAGGAGCAAACCTCAGATGGCCCACATAGCTGCATGCTGACTTGAAGCACGTTTCTGGTGTGACTGTCTTTAAACAAGCATGTATCTTCCTTGTGTTAAAACAAGGGGTGTAAGACTTCTGTCTTCAGCAGCAGTGTAGTGCTGTTCCAAGATGTCGGAAAAACATGATGTTGTCTCTTTCCAGGATCTCTATATTGACAGGCCTTTACCCTACTTAATTGGCTCTCAGCAGTTTATGGAACAAGATGATGTTGGCCTTGGAGATCTCTCTAGTGAAGGTATGTGCTGGCATGACCTTCTACTCATATGCGAGTTTCTGATCTAAGGCTTTGGCCTGGGTTATACTGCTTAGTGTTCTTGGATGTTTAGATGCACGTTGTAATTAGCTGGGGGAAAAATGTGTACCTTATGCTGAAACAACCTCTTTTCTGGTATGCAAACCAGTAACTTCTCAGTAACACATGCTCTGCATATTAGAAATGCAACAAGCTAAAATTCCAGCAGCATGCAAAGCACTTCCAGTACACTCTCTTTTCAACAAAATGTTTAGTTCTCTTCACAAAGCCTTTGAAGCTGCTGTTGGTATGTCTGGTGTCCACATTGCTGTGTGTACAGGTGTGATGTTTGAGCTTAACTTTTCTGTTTTCTTTTATAATAGAAGGATCTGTAGATAGTGATCGTGGAAGTGTAATTGATAGTGAAGAGAAGGATGAAGAGGTAAGTGACATGTGACAGAGCTACTTTGCACAAGCATTCATGAATTCTTGGTTGTGTTTGAGGCCATTACCTACCTTGCTGTTTTATATGGGGTTGCAAGATAATATTGCTCAATGTCTGTTGCCTACGTCAGTTGTGGTAAATGTGCTTTTTATTACTATTCCTACACAGCAGTTTCTTCTGCGGAGCTTTTCAGAGAAGCGATAAAATGGTACTGGCTCTAAATGCTGTTATAGTAGAATGCTTCAAACTGAAGTGTTTTATTCCAGTCTGATTTCACTTTGTGAAGCAAAACAGATTTTCATCAAAAATTGCATTTATGGAGAACAAACCTGTTGTAAATGACAGTTTAAAAAAATGGGATGGAGACTAAGAGGAACAAGTTTAAAGGTTAAATAGGTGTTAGTAATATGCCTCCAGGCTTTGCCTAATAAATCTGCTCTGCATTGGATTGTCAGTTTCTGATACGGTTTTGCCTGCCTTGGCTCAGATGTATGATTTGTAACTGTGCTATGGAAGTATTCCCTTTTTCCTGAGGAGTTTGCTTTTGGTGTCTTTGCTCAATTAAAGTTAAATCCTTTTGGAGTTACTCAAATGCACTGCCAGGTGGAGCTTGCTGTATTTCCTAAATTAACGACTTTCTAGAGAGCTCCATTCAGCACTGGGGAAACAATTCCTTGGTCAGGTCACGATGAAGAGATCTGAATGTCCAAACATAAGCAAGTCCAGTGTTTCTGAGCACTTTCCCGTAGCCACTGGACAAAGTAATGTGTGATATTTATCTTTGGGTCTCTTTTGTTCCAGGAATCAGATGATGAATTTGGGAACCCTAGTGAAGATGACCAAAAGACGGTACGGTTAGACACCTTGGTACATACCTTTCCTCTTGTGATACAGTGAGGATGCAAGAAAGAGGAGAGAAGAGCTCTAGACTGTTAACTGTTAAAAATTTTACTTAAGCTTGATTTGTATAACTTTGTATGGGAAGCTTGTCCTGTCCAGATAGTACTGTGTTATGAAATGGAGCCTGGCTTGGGCTTAAAGACTTGTTTGCAAGCCATTGTTAGATGCAAAGTATGTGGGCTGGCATTGTGTGATGTGCATTCCCCTCAGGAATTCCTTTGGAGACATGAGAATTCAGAGAATCTACCTGAGGAAAACTAGGCTTCTCTGGGATTATTTGGTCTATAATTAAAATTCTAAACTTGCTATACAGGAACAGTACAGTTTGAGTATGACATGAAATCAAAAGATGTGAGTAGTATTAAATGTTTTAAAAGTATGTCCATTGGATAATGAATGAAAAGGGAAAAGAAATGTTCAGAGTGAAAAAGTCAAGCCTGACTTTAGTCATTGGTAGGACGTGGTAGTAGGAGAAGGAATCTTACCCATGTTTAGATGTGCCACTGCAACAGACTTTTATGTGGGGATCGTCGATCTGAAATTACTTAATGCCAAAAGGACATTTCAAAAAGCATCCCTTTTTAAAACTATGTATTAAGAAACCAATGTTAAAAAGTCACATCATCTTGCATTAAGCTGTATTCACTGTCATAGAGTAACTTTGTATGCCTGATGTATTTTAAGATGAACAAGAGTCTTTGGGTTGCTAGCTATTTTGTTCACTTCTGGGCCCTTGTCCATGCCATCCACCAGCTCACTATTCACTTCATCTTTTTTACACTCTTTTTCTTATTGCCATGACTGAAGCCAGGATGTGGGCATGTATTGTCTGTCATTCTGCTACCCACCTTAGCAATAGCTCAAAGTGATAGAATTTTTAGCTAGATGATCACAGTGTTCCTGAGTTAAGGCTATATACTAGGTCTCTAGTGGAGAGGAGTTCATAAACTAAGGGAAGCAGCACAACCAAAGCAGCTCACACTTGTGTATAGTTGTGGTGCCCTGCTTGTGAGAAGAGTCTTAGTCTCCTCAGTTGTGTCTCTGGTCCAGCAGTGTTTGGTGCCACAGAACAGGGGTGTGCTAGAGAGTTCAGCAACTTGCTTGGGGCTAGAGACACTCCTTCCTTACCTCTCAAAAGCTGTGTAGTACCCCAAACTCAGGGAATGTTTCCCTCCTTTCAGTTTGATTGGAGTATTTTGTCTAAACAGATACACATTTGTGCTTGTTTTGTGTGCCAACTTCAGGATAGCATAACAAGGTATTATTATTTTTTAGAGGACAGCACAGCTGAGTGATGAAGAGGATTATGATGGCTGTGATCTCTTTGACTCTGAAAAAGAGGAAGATGAGGATGGAGACTTAGATGAAAGCACAAGGCCTGTAAGTAATTGTTGCCTCCTTGGAGGGAGATATTTGACTTCCTGCATGAAAAAATCTCTCCTTACAGGAGTTATATTGGTAGCTCTCAGGTACCTAAGATGGGATCCTGTAGATGAGGCCTGTAAAAACCTGAATGGTCTTTCCACATGGTTGTTCAGGCTTTACAGCTTTACCCTTTTTAAACTAGGGGATTCCTGCACCCTGAACTAGCATCAAAGCTGTCTTTGAAGGCCATTAAGAAGTTACTTATTGCATTTGTGTGTGGTAAATGCTTCTTGCTTGTCCTGCTTCCAAAAGGAGGTGACATTAAATTGTATGATCATAAGGGATTAGAAATGGCTTTTTTTTTTTGTCTCTTGATGCATGCATGATCTCTTAATTGCTTTCTTAATAGAAATCTGTTTTGCCTCCTCCAAGGGCTTCAATCCAAGTCTAGACATTGTACAAGTGAGGCTGTAGAATACAGTAATATAATTGCAGTTGCATCTAGTTGGTAACCATATTGTATATAAGGAATATGCTATTTGTCCCTACTCTTCAGAAAAAGAAGAGGCCGACATCATTTGCAGATGAACTGGCAGCCCGAATCAAAGGAGAAGTATCAGTCAAACAGGATGAAGAACATTCATGTAAGTTATCTCTTTAGTTTTGATAAGTGCTTGTGAGATAGTGGGGGACTCATGAGAGAGTTGGACAGCAGATTCTGTGTAACAATATGTGAAGCTACACAGATCTGTTATTGTAATATGTATTAGGTGAAAGCCGAAGAAGAGGAAATAAAGACACTATTTTGTGTTTTAAGAAACTTTTTGGACATAAGTTAAAGGATTGAAGTGGAATTCCCTGAGTGTTATAGTTGAAAACACATTGCTTTCAGGTGAGGCAGGTCACTCCTCAAACACACATACTTTTGGAAAAGTTTTATCTCCAGTCTGACTCTCCCTCTACATGCACAACTGCATGTTTGACCACATGTACTTCCCCCTGTTTCAGGTAAGTATGTGGAAGGCACTGATTACTGTAGTCTTTCTGTGAGTTCTAGAGTGGAAAACCCCTCAAGCAGTAGAATGTTGCTCTTTTGTGCTGTGGGTGGTTTGGGTTTTCTTCTTTGTGGCTTAAATATACTGCATTTTGAGGATCTTGTCATTGTTACTGTTTTTTGTGATGTTTTAGACTAAATACTGAATTTACTTATGTGTCACTTTCAAAGGGAGAGACCTCCCTCAAGTACTTATTCTTGTTCAAAACAACTGACTGAAATTGAGTTGGCAAGTGCTTATGAGTCTGCTTTGTTTGTCTGTTCATGCTTTTAAAATTACAGGTCAAGAACAGTGTGTCTATGTGTTCTTGCATGTTTCAAACAAACAAGCTTATGTAAAACCTACCAGTTTACCTTGTTTGGTTACAGGAAAATCATCTGTTTATTGAAATAACCTTGTGATGGTAGGGGCAGAGGAAATGAAACTCTGGCTTTGCTTTTGGTAGCTGAATCAAGGTATAATTAATACGTCTGGAGCCATTTGAGATACTCAAAGGTTCTGTATGCTCTGTGTGGGATCTGTACCATCTGGGATGCTGTGTTGCTCTCTGGCACCTCAGATGATGCTAATCTGTGTGTGGGCAACTGTGTTGAACCCATAGTGCCTGACAGAATGAGGCTATTACAATTTTAAGTGCTAATTTTAAACCTGTACTTTGTGGAATTACTTCAGTGGGCTGATTCATATGAAAGCATATAGGTCAGCTTGCTTAGATTATTTTTTAGGCACACTTTACCATAGATTGATCACAGGCTACGAGTAAAGGTGGACTATTATATTTTTGCTTTGAAATTTTCTTCTTAAAGCCCTGTCATCAGAGACCAAAACAAGGAAAACCCTGAAAGAGAAGAAGGAAGTTAGAGTTCCATCAGATGGTAGGATATCCTCATCTCTTGTTTTTGAATTCTGGACTGGATTGTAAGATGCTGCTTAGGAAATTGTGGCATCTGCTTTAGAAACTGGGTGGGATATCAGCAAGCATCCTTCAAGGTGAGTGTGTAAACAAATCTAGCATGTGATGTGCATGTGAAACAAGGCTAGAAACAGGCTTAGTGAGAATTCCTCCTTAAATGTGGTCTTGTGGAGCAACCACATACGACCCAATCTGTATACAGAAGCTTCTCTATATGTCGTGTTTACGAAAGAGAGAGGATTGAATCAAACCAGTTTTTATTTTGGTTGTCTCTTTAATTCCCTTTCCTGAAACTTGGTCAGTCCCACCACAGCTATTGGCTCTTGTCATTTGTAGATGAAGATGATGACATCTTCAAGCCTCCTAAGCTGACTGATGAAGACTTCACACCGTTTGGTTCTAGGGGTGGCCTCTTCAGTGGTGGAACAGGTCTCTTTGACGATGAAGAGGTGAGAATGCTGGAGGGGATAGAAACTGAGTGTGTTCCCATTTTGAAAACAAGGCAGAAGATCCCCACAAATTCTCACCTCTGGGAGACAGGGAGGAGAAGCAACATTTTGTTGCCTGGTAATATTCAAGTGTAGTGGGATGGTGTAATTTTCCAGTGGAAAAACGGAGAAGTGTGGTGGCCCTTGACACAAAGCTTTCTCTTCCACAGTGTTGCTGGTGAGAGATGCAGGTGTGGTTCTAGCGTTATATTAGGTTCTAATTCCAGCAGAGTTTACTCAGCACCTCACTTTTATCTGTAAACAAAATGGAAACAGTTTATTTGAAACCAGCAGATTTCTATTAAAATGTCTGTGAGAGTAGAATCATAGAATCCTTTGGCTGAAAGAGACCTTTAAGATTATCAAGTCCAACTGTAACTGCCCAGTCCACCACTAAACCATGCCTCTCAGCGCCATGTCTACATGTCTTTTAAGTACCTTCAGGGATTGTGACTCAACCACCTCCTTGGGAACCTGTTGCAGTTCTTGACAACCCTTGTGGTGAAGGAATTTTTCCTCATATCCAACCTAAACCTCCCCTGGTGGAACTGGTCCTATCATTTGTTACCTGGGGAAAGAGACCAACCTCCACCTCTCTATAACCCCCTTTCAGGTAGTTGTAGAGAGTGATAAGGTTTTCCTGAGCCTTCTTGTCCCCAGGCTAAACAACCCCAGTTCTCTCAGCCGCTCCTTGTAAGAGTTGTTCCCTGGTTTTGTTGCCCTTTTTTGGACATGCTCCAGCAGCTCAATATTCTCCTAGTGAGGGGCCCAAATACTGAATTTTGTCATTCTCTCTTTCTCTGTGGGTGTGGGAGAAGTTTGAGAGGAAAGAGAACATGATGCCCTTCCTACTTCTTTTACATACCATATCTGGACAGTGATGCTGTTGGGTTTCTCTGTCTTCCCTGTTAAAAGTTCCCAATTGCAATTATACTGTGTTCTTTCCTTTAGTTATTGTACAATTCTTAGCTTACTGGTGTTGGCCAGAAAAGTTCACCTTAAGCTTACTCTTGTGCTTTGTATCTAGATATGACCGATGAAGGAATGGGCACAAAGTGCATCTGTGACCTTATTTTAGCATTGTTTGTGCATGTGAAAGGGGATGGAAACCCAATATCAGAGATAGCTAAGTTTTAAGAATCTGATAGTACAGCTGTGTAAAACAAATGATTGCCTCTGATTTTGTCACACAGCTCATATTGGTAATAGTCAAGGTGAGTCCGGAATAGCAGCCAGACTGTTGCCTTTGTGGGGGATGTTGTGTTCCTTATTGCAGCTAGAACAAAAGTGTTCCTTGGAGCTAAGGAGGCTATTAGACTGAAATTTGAAAGGAGGCTTCATGAACAGCTGACCTCAAGCTTACCATATCAATCTACTAGAATATAACCAACCAGCATCAAACAGCAGCATTGTATGAAGGGAAGAGGATAGTTCTGTGCAATGCTTTCCACTCAAATGCAGCCTTTATTGAAAAAATTAACACACTTTCTTTTTAAGTGGCAGCCAACAGCAAATAATATGATAGTGCCAGCCAGCTTTGTGTCAGTGCAAATTCAGATGAAGCTAGCATTAGAGCCTCTTGGTTACTTATTGCCAAGAGTACTTTCGTCATCCTGTAGATGCAGGTCAGCCAAGAAGGCCTCAGTCTAACAGAGCAGCCAGAGCAGGTTAACACGCAAACAGTAACTGCCAAATGTTCAGTTCATCACTGACATCCCTGCCGCAGGCCTGCAGTCCCCTAATTTTTCCTAGCTGTTGCTGCCTTCTTCCCACAAAGTTTTATACAAAGATGATGCAATTTGAGCCTCCAGGTAGGCAACCTTTATTACCAACTTTCTATAAGAGGAAGACTTTCAAGAAATTAAGAGGTCAGCTCTCACAAGAGCTGGAGGTTTCCTGGAAATCTAGGCTGTGATTCTCAGGGAGAATTTGCAGAGGGTAACTCCAGCCTGAACACAAGGACTTTTGTGGGAGTTTCCTGCAGTGCTTGCGAGCTATAATGTATATCTTTGCACCACACTGTTGCCTTAGCATCTCCTTAGCAACAATATAAATCATTTATCTTAACCACGTGAAGTTCAGGAGTATTTTTATGCTTGTCCTGACATCAACTCTTCCTTCAAACCTTACTGTATAAGCTCAATAGGAAAGCTTAAAGGGTGTAATCAGGACCTAAACAACTGTAGATTGGTGTAAGCTCTTGAAGATGTGCAAATAAAAGGTCATTTCTTCTGTGCAGTAAACAGACTGATAATCAGTATAAATTAAATTTTAGAACACAGAAAGCTTCTCTTCTGAAGTATGCATTCAAGGTAATGTTTGAGTATCTAGGTTTAAGTCCATATGTGCAGACACCCTTTTGAGAAGGGAACGGTCGTTACCTCCTCTGTTTTGGCTTGGAAGTGGATAATCTACATGGAAAACTCAGCAGCTGTCTTTTCCTACAAAAAACAAATTCACCACTTCTCCCCTCTTTGCATTTTCATCTACAATCAGAGTGATCTTTTTGCTGATGCACCAAAAGGAGAAGATTCAAGAGAGAGAGAGGAGCAAGTCCCAGGAAGTGAAGGTAAGAACCAGTTGTTGCCCCCTGTGCTTTATGTCCGCTAGTGGTTAGACTGGTTTGTTTCCAAACTAGAAAGTCTGGAAGCAATTGTTGCCAAGTCTTTTCTCCTCCCTTGTCTTAATAGAGAATAGCTGTATTTTCTTTGAATTTTACATGTGTTTGTTCACTGTGATCTCTTACACATGCCTACTCTCCTGGAGCTGAAAGGATGTCCTTACTGATGTTGGCAGAGCTCTCTGCGTGCACTGGGTTCCTGCTGCTGAAGAGTACTTTGCAGTTGTGGGTTTAAGTGGAGTGTAGGTTTCTTCTTGCAGATTAATGCCCTTCTGAGTTTCCCATTAGCTGCATATCTAGACCCCTAAGGAGTCTTAGCACATATTCAGTACTGCAGCTGATTTTGCTGAAGCATTGTGTTTGATGAATTTTCAGATAGGTGTTGGGAGACTAAGCCATTTTGTTTCAAGTGTCTATGTGAACTCTCATAAATAATGCTTGTGTAAATGTAGATCATGTTTATAAGCTTCAGTTTAGTAGGGGTGTTTTGTGAAGTTTTAATTGAGGAAAAATAGCTAGACTGTTAATATATATCTGCAAAAAACCAGAAGTTCAAGGAGAGTGTCTAAAGAGTTCTGAGCTGATGAGAAAAGAATCAACCAGCCAAAAACCAGAACTCAGAAGATTTCTCAGGTTGTTATTTATATGGTAGAGTTCTGAAGGCTTTGACAGCATAAAACAAGTGCATCCATTTGTATTGTACTTCCTGTGATTTCAGCATCCTCATCAAAGTCCTTAAAGAAAGTTCCTGCAGGTGCAGTATCTCTGTTCCCAGGTATGGTTCGTTCAATAGCAAATTGCTTCGTGCACAAAATGCTCTTTTCTTTAAAACCCACTGGGGAGGTTTTAAAGAAGAAAACTCTCCAAATACAGCAGCACTGCATTGCTTGATCATATGCTTAGTGACAAATACAGGTGCTTCTACCTGTTTTTGCCTGAACTGCAGCATGCTTTGTGGATAATCCTGTAGGGACTCTGAAGGTAGATATGACTGATGACAGATATTGGCAGCTGTCAGTTTCCAGTGTTATGCTATGAACTTTTAAGGATGTGTGTTACTTTAACTGACATTACGCAGCTTGAGTCTGCAGTGCATACAGTCACACCTTCCCTCTATACTCTGAGAAGGAAGGGCATTTTGATCTTTCAGATTTGACCATATTCCCTTGGGTCAGCAGAACAACACTTTAAATCTCAAGTTCCTGTATTTTTGTGACACAGGTAAATAGGACTAATCTTGTTTCTGTGTTTTTGATTAGGAGGATTTGTATATAATTCAGAGCTAAAAACAAACCAAAAAAAAAGAGAATTGGACTAATATCCCTGTTCCTGTTGGACTTCAGGCTGAGAAATGAAGAGAAACCTATGTCACCAGTGTATTTGAATTAACTGACTTTGATTTCTGTTTCTATGTAGGGTCTTCACCTGACTGAGTTACCTTAAGTTTTGCCCTTTATTAAGAAAGGCCCATTTTGAGACTATGACTGAGCCTTCAGTCAGAATGATTATTAGAGCAGGACATATACAAATAGAGTCTTTCTAATCCAGAATCAAAGATACACATCAGCCCTGGTCATTCTACATCATTGTAAGACTTGGTAGCAAAGTTTAAAACAGCAGGTCAAGGTTTTCTGTATCTTTTTCTTTTTCTTAGATAAACTGTTGCTTAAGCAGTGTATTTCCCATCATTTTAACAGTGTTCAGTTCTAGATCATCAGGAATTAAGTTAAATGTAGCATCTACTGAAAGTCTTTGGTTGCTCCCCCTCAGTAACTTTGTGGATAGGCTAAAGTCACCAGAGAAAAAACAAGACTGAGGTTCCTTTGCTATTCCGAATTGCTCAATGAACACATTCCCAGGGAACAGTTTGTTTAGGAACTTGAGAATGTTTAATAATCAACTTTCGTGGCTGTGTTCCTGTCATTCCTGTAGTGCTTCCTAATTGCCTAATACACTTTTTTTTATAATAAACTGCTGTTATACTGGTCAAAATTCATGCAGTCTGCTGACTTTTAACCAAATAGACGCTGCTCTACTTTCTGCCAAACTTTCAATTAAAGTCTGTCTTTTTTTTTCCCTCCACTGTTTCCAAGCATCTGTATATAAAAAGCAAAAAGATAGGCTTAGAACCAGGCTGCCAGTTTTGACCAAAATTGCTGAAAGTGTTTGCAGACAATCTATTTACATGCACATATCACTGAAGCCAGACATTTCCACACCAGATATCGAAGAAATGGTTGTTACCAGGTTACTCTAGTTGATCACTGTCATATCTGAAGTACTCAGGTGTCTAGGGACTTAAACTCAGCATCATGCTGCAGTACTGCTAGTGGTCTTGCATGAAAGTGCAGCTTCTTGGGAGAAGTCTGTCACTTGTCTTTCCCTTTCCTCAAGCACTTTACTGCTTTTATTTGTCCACAATGGTGTGGCTTACTAGTTAGTAAAGTAGGAGTCTGGTTTTGGAAGTCCATAGGGGAGACAGTGTGAAGTTACTGGGTCTTCCAGCTTTAACACAGAACCTGGCTGCTGTTCTAGGGGAGGTGAGCACATCTGAGGAAGAAGTGATTGCAGGGAGAGTGAGAGGCCATCTGTCTGTGACTTGGCTTTATCAGGAAGTATCTAGCTAATGCTTTTGATGCATCATTGTTGCACATTAAAAGTTGCTGTGACGGAAACACTGCATGGCACAAGTTCAGCTTTTTCATAACTGATTTCTGTGTGTTTGTTTTTTTGTTTGTTTGTTTGTTTGTTTGTGGGGATTTTTTTCCCATCTGACCTGCAGGAGGAAGTGATGTGTTTAGTTCCGCTGTAATTGTGGGAAAAGACAAGAAATCTGCAGCACCGAGCACAGACAAAACTCCTAAACAGCCTGGGAAAGTTATTCTGTTTGATGATGATGATGATGATGACGACTTCTTTGCAGGACCAAGTAAAAAGCCTCCAGATTCAGGTACCTGTATGCATCTGCAGTGGAAGAGGGTTAAACATTAAAGGTCATCAAGAATCAAACTGATAGGAATCAACGAGTTATGAAATTTTGACCTGCATCACTGTTACTTCTGCTTGTTTTCTGGGAGGTTGGTTTTTGTTTTTTTGTTTTGGTTTTGGGGTTTTTTTGTTATTAGCATTTCTTTACCTCAGAGCAGTCTGGGACTACTTTATTTGTACATGCTCTCTACTGACCTTCCTCTCTTAGGATGCTCTTTCTACTGCTAGGGCAGTATCTAGACTTGAATTAGGGAAAAAGTTACAGACTTTACTCAGACTTGAGTTTCTGTGCCCAACACTCCCCGTTGGCAGGCTCCAGGCCTTTAGAAATGCCAAGCAAAATCAAAGCACTGTCTTTAGAGGTGCCAACTGACTCTACCCCAGTGCTTGTTGACTGCTTTCTCTGTCACCTCATCTCTGTCTCTCAGGTAAGTGGTGTCTTTCTTTGAGAGCTCGCCTAGCTTTTTTTTTTTCTTTAAAGAATCATGATGTTGGTTATCTTGAAAGAAGGAAGCATGGCATCTTTTGAGGCTCTGGTATTTTCTCTTGTTCAGCAGTGGCTATTCTGTTGTCATTCCCTGTTTGTTCTATCTCTTAATGCAGTCAAGTCCCCAGCTGACTTATTTGATGATGATGAAGAGGGTCACTTATTCAAGGAAAAACCTGCAATTCCTCCTGTGGTTGCTGGCACACCTAAAGAAACGGAAAGTCATAGGGAGACAGTCATGGAAAAAAAGGTAATGATGTCTAAGTGGATCATATGGCTGAGGTTTTAGGAAGAACTTACTACTGCAGATGAAGTAGTCTTTACATGTATGACACTATGGAAGTGGCATATTTGGAAACAGGACTAGGTTCATTGGGTCTTCCATGACCTGAGTGCTTCAGGGGTCCTTCAGTGCCTTTTGCCTCTCAAACTTTGGGTTTATTTGAGGTTTTTCTTGTGTGGGCAGTGATTGGAAGAACCTTGAGGCAGGATTGAAACGAGAGCAAAATGAGAGACCTCTGATAATAAAAAAAAAGTTTATGAAGTTCATGACTGAAATGAAACCAGCCTGACTCCAGAACTTTTGGTGTCACAGTTCTGTGCTGCACAGACTGTGTCTGCACTTATACCAACTGCTAATAGCAACTTAACTGGTAGCCCATTGTTTGTCTATATTATGGGAGGGGAAGATGGATGTCACAGTTCTACCTAAGCATATACAGTACTTAGAGTGTTTAAAGATCTGTTTTCAGCTGAAGACTCTTGAAGTTGTAGAAGGCTCTGAATGCTGTCCTGAAGACACCTGTACACAGTCACGAGAGTCTCCTTATGCCCACTTCACTTTCATTTTCAGAGCAGTGTCTTGAGCAAAGTAGTAATGCTCTTTGTTTTTACAGCAGACATTGTATGTATTTTATACATTTTTGCTGTCCAAGGATTATTTGAACATAATGAGCTACAGTGACTCTTCTCCCCTCTGGACAGAGAGGCGTACAGTGCTGGGGATGTCTAATGCAAATTGCTGTAGGACTTTCTCCATATTGCCTTATGAGAAGCACTTGAGCACAATGGCCAACGCCAGCTTCTGTTTCTGGTGTAGTGCAAGAGTATCCGTGGTCAGTGGAGTGGGAGTGATGGTATGAGGTCATCCAATTGCTTTGATCTCATAGCACTTGGCCTTCCTGGAGGAGAGGACGAGAACTGATTCAGCAGCACCACTCCTACTCTGTCAGGAAGTGAGGGCTGTTCTATACTCCAAGCTTGCTGACAGTAGTGCTTGGGTCTAGAATCATTTTGAATTTAATGGCAATGTAGCTGGTGGCAGGCTGGGGCTGTGCTGTGCTAATGCAGGAAATGATGGCTGGCACAAACTGCCTTCCTCCTTTACAAAACACAGCTTGGGGGGGGGGGGGGGGGGGGAACAAAAAACAAAAACCACTCATTTTCATTTAATTCATGAGGGGGCCTGGCATGAGCTGCTGCACACATTTTTCTGCTGAGAAGGATGGTGGTAGAAGGGAGGTTGATGGTTAGACATGCAGATCACTTGTGCATAGCTCTGGCTGCATATGAAGAACTCACTCAGCACATGAGTTTTGGACTTCAGCCCATGGGTGACAAGCTTTTGTTCTGTCCCTTCAACTGCTGAGACACTGCCTGTTAGAAAGGGTCATATGATGTGATGGCCCTTACTGAATCGTTAAATGGATTCTGATGCAATATCTTTATTTGTCCTAAAGAGTCAACAGTCTTCAGCTGAGGACTTCAAGTCTTTATGTGAAACACCTCCAAGAAAACAGAGGGGCCTCTTCTCTGATGAGGAGGATTCTGAAGTGAGTATCTTTTTAATAAAGCCCTTCAGAAATCCTTGGGACCTTTGTGACCCTGGATTCAGTCCACTCACCTCTGGGAATTCCTTATTTATCTGTAGGATGGGGAGCTCTGACATCCATGCATCTACTCCCAGCCATCCTGAAAGTTCCTTCTTGCTCTGAGAGTGAAATCTTTGGGAACATTTTCCCTATCTTCAGAATGTTAAACTTATGTGGTATGCACAGGCATAAATTGAACACCTGGGGAGGGGAAAGATCAGGAAATCAAGAGCAAGAATCATAAAAGACTGCATATGTATAATCTTGTGTCCTCTGCTTCCAGCTAACAATCTGTAAAGCTGAGGGAAATCCCTATGGAGTTGTAAGTGATTGGTGCTTTTGAGTAAGACAGTCTTGCCCTACTTCATAGGCACACTAAACGCTTCTTTTAAAAGGAGAAACATGAATGTCCTATTTAAAGTCCTTAAACGCATAGTATTGCTTTGCAAGGTGATGTTTCTTTGGTTTGCGCAGGACTTGTTTTCATCAAGTAAAAGTGTCAAGTCCAAAGCTACATCTCTCCCCACCAGCAAGTCCATGACAAAAGCTCCACTCTCCTTGTTTGATGATGATGAAGAGGTAAGTACCACTGATACTGTCTGTGTATGGGAACCCTTCTGCACAGCCTGTTGCAAATGCAGCAGGAAACATTCAGAAGTTTACAACACAAAGCTAGTGCTTCCTTTGCAAGCTTAGAGCACTAAATCGATCTTGCATGTCTAGCAGTTCTGAGCACGTGGACAGCATTATGGAGGAGAGAGGTAGCAGGGACTCTTGCAACTACCTGGTGTCTTTTTAGTATTTTGCAGTCAGTGCCTATCATCTCTGGAACTAAATATGAAGGATGTTATCCCTCTGATTTATAGGACTAGAGAACACTGAGTAATAGAATGAATCTGGGCTTCAGGAATCTGTTTTATCCTGGCCTGTGGTACCTAGTAATATGGATGACTTCTTGCTTCTCTTCTGTCATGGCTTGTGAATTCCGTTTTTCTCACTTCTCAGTGTGTAAGAATTGTGGCTGCTAGCGTAGAAACTGAGGTCAGACTACAGTTTGTGCAAGAAACTTAACGAAATTGAATTACTGTGTGCTCTCCTTATCTCTTTACTCTCTTCTCCCTCCCACACACCCTCTAAAGAGCTTTCAGCTCTGGGTCTGCAGCCTTCATGGTGAGTTAACTTACCCTGTAGTCTTATCCTGGGGCAAATAAGAGGCCTGCTCAGAGCCATAAGATAGAGGATTTCTGCAAACTCAAGGTAAAAGTTTCCTGTTTGAGTCGGGGCTGCTTTCAGCTCACCTTTCTGAATAGGGGCTGTTCAGAAGCAACTGTCAGGATAATGAAACATTTTGTAATGTGGTAAGGTCTCTGGTATCTGTCATGAAGCTTAAGATGAGTGGAGAAAAGCATAAATAAGTGTTAGGTGGTGAAGTGAACATATACTTATGCATATTCTGAGGCCTATAGAATCATCTGCATAAATATCTTCAGGTGAAAAGTCATGGCTCTTGCCCCGTGGTAGTGGTTCAGCTTGCCCATTTCCTGTCCTCTCAGACTAGAATTCATTCTCTATTTCAATACATAGTTGCAGAAACAGTGCCCCGTTGTGTTAGGTGCTGTGCAGGAGAATTGTTGTGTGGTGTTTTTTGGCTACTGGTCAAGCCTTACAGTGGAGAATCTGTGGGTCAAAACCAGGCTGTGCACTCATAAGTTTCTGGTCTATCGAGTGCTGTGTGTGTAGAATTCCCTGTGCCAAAATACTGTATCACATTTAAAATTGTCCACAAAAAGGGTTCACAGAGCACCATTTTTCTATCCTACTCATCTAAGAAGTGGATAGCAAGTGTCTTGCATGCTCATGACTTCTCAGTAAACTTTGTGAGCTTTGGCTTGCGCTTTTTTTTCTTTAATTTTTTTTTTTTTTTTTAATTTTAAGGATCTCTTTGGTGTGGTACCTGCCAAGAAACAACAGGAAAAACCCCCAGAAGAGAAACCAAAGCAGTCAGAGCCACTCAAGAAAGTGTCCAGTTTATTGTTCAGCAGTGATGAGGAGGTACTGGGGAGTAAGATTTGGTTGAAAGGGATTACTGGGGTTTATGCTGGGCAAAGCATAACTCTAGTGAGATGCAAACCAGAGTCAAACTCTGTTATGTCCATGTGCTATGCCTGCCCCAATCCTGTGACTTGTTTGCAGCTGAGGAAGCTGTCTGATTCTTGGCCCAAGAAGTCATCTGGAAGAGACTTCTGAAAACAAATCATATGGAAGAGAAAAATCAGCATTTTGAAAGTAATTTGTAGAAAGCTTGATAGCCAATGGAGGCTGCTGCCAACAAATCTGACTTGAAAATACTAAAAGGGAAAAATGAGTTTGCTTTTACTGCTTTAACTTCTATATGGAAAATTTAGCAGTTCTAGATAGATGTATGGTGAGGTTCTCTTTGTTTTGTGGTTTTGGGGTGGGTTGTTTGTTTTGGTTTTTTGTATGTGTTGGTGTTTGGTGGGCTTTTTTGTTTGCTTGGGTTTTGGTGTGTCGGGGCTTTTTTTTGTTTGTTTTGTTTTCTAATCTAGGGGTGAAAAAAATGAAACACAAGTAACTAGGCTTTCCAGAGAGTAGCTATCTTCTAGGGATAGATTAGGTGCTGTCCTGCATCTTAAATGAAAGCCAGAGACACTAAGTAAATTAAACTCTTACCTGGAGAGTCTCTAAATTGATTCACATGAATAAGATCCAGACTCTTCTTAGCCCCCGCCACCTCCAAAATTACTCTTGTGTAAACTTGATTTTTATTACCTGTCCTGTAATTGCTCATTTGATGGGTAGTAGTAATATCTTTAGATACGTTTTTATCTTAATGTAAAATAAAGTTCATACTTCAGCATGGTTATAGTCCCTTTCAGAAAGGGGACGAACAAAGGTGGAGAATGGGACAAAACACTTGCAATGCTGGGAATAAGAAAATGCACAAGACTGAAAATTCTTCCAAGTCCAAAAATGTTTTAATGTATATACATATACATATTTTTTTTACTTATTCAGTGGGTAGGCTTGATAAAATGCTAGCTCCAGAGGGAGGGGAAAGTACTGTGGTTGAAAGATGAGGAAGTGCAGCATTGTGCACTCTAGTAATGAGGTGTTTTGAGTGTGTCTCTTGAGTTTTTTCTTCGTTTTGTTTTATTTTGTTGTGTGGGTTTGTTTTGTGATTTTTATTTTTTTTTCCTCCCATACATCAAACTTGCTAATCATTGAAGTGGCTCAGATCGGGTTCTCCTGGGTGACCTTACTCCTGTGGCTGCAGTTGACGCTGACCTCGGCTGTCAAGAGCAGCTCTAACAGTAACGTGTGTGTACCCTGTTATGCTGGGCAAATACCAAAAGGTGGCCAGGCTCTCTGCAAAGGCTGAGCTATGTCAGGTTACAGTAGCTAACACAAAGGCAGGAAGGTAAAATTGTAGAGAAATGCAAAGACTGCCAAAATGCTGAAAGGTTGCTCCTTATAGAGATGATGGGATAGTGGCTTTGACCAAGACAAAAGAAAACTGAAGGGTCCTTATTTTTAAGGAACACTGGAATGTCTCCAAGCCAGCTAAACTTCCTTCTGAAGACGACCGAAAAGAGGACCCTGCAAAACCAGCTAGCACTGTCAGTCAGGCTAAAGCTATGAAGAAGACAAGCCTCTTTGAGGAAGAGGATGAGGAGGATTTATTTGCAATCACTAAAGACAGGTGACAGTCCTGGGAGGGCAGGGGAAGTGGCGAGGGACGGACGGACTTGGTGGGTGGCATTTTTTTTCAGAAGTGACACAGCCCAGCAGCACTCTCAAAACCAGAAAGACCCATGCGTATTGCAAATGTTGTCCCTTGCTACTGCTGCTCAGTAGGAAATAGAGGTGCCCGAGTGGGAATGGACAGGGTTGGACTCTTTTACCTCTTTAATATCTATGGTTGATCATTTTCTTTTCCACCACCAAACTGGGCTTTCCATTTCCATGCTTGAGGTATAAAATCCTCTTGACCTCTTTTTATCTTCACTTAAGCAGAAATCTGTGCAGACAAGAAGGGAGGGTGGTAGAATTGTTGAGACAGTAAGGAAGCTGAGTCCTGTATCTGGGACCACTTGCTGCAAGTGATTGCTCTAAGTGATACTTTTAAACAGATGCAGTGCACAGCCTCTGAAACTTGCACTGAATCTTCCACTTTCTCCTCACTCTCATTGCAGCCAAAGAAAGCCACAGAAGGTATCGTTGTTGTTTGAAGATGATGCTATTAGTGGAGAATCGCTCTTCAGCTCCCAATCAACGCTACTTCCTTCAGCTGCTAAGGCTGCAGTGGTACCTCCCCTTTCTTTTAAAACTAATGGGAAACACTCAGTGGTTTTAGACTTATATGAATGTTTTTCCTTGTTAGGTACTGAATGTAAGTCTAACTTGTTTTGTACAATGATTGTTTTAGCAAATTGGGAATGGGAACAGAAAAGACTGAACTCTTACATGTAAAACTTCTTACTACCATCAGCATAATAGAGATTTCAAAATTTTATTGACCACTAGCCCTAAATTTGTTTGGTTTATGCTCAAAGCCGTTCCTGAGGATGTTTTGAGAGCTCTCAACCATAAAATACCATTAAAAGGAATAAATGGCTTAATGCTGACTGAAGCTGGGGCTTCACCCTTTGTGTTACCTCAACCCAAGCTGATTCAGATGGGTCTACAGGCTTCTTACTGGCCCTCTGTTGAGGGTGCTTGTGCTATCCTCTGTAATACGAGCTTAGCCCATAGTGTACTGCCTGTCTGGTTGTGCTTTGGAATTGATAGTGGGATTTGGAAAAACTTAATGCAGCTGTATCTGTACATGTGCATGTGCCACCCCCTCTCCCTGCCTTGTCCTTTCTGCTTACAAGGACAGCAGTTGTCATGGCCTGTGAAGATAATAGGCTTGGGAACAGAAGAAACAGGCAAGCCACAGTCTAGTGGCTGGTAGTTGCAGGAAATGGTGCAACAACCAGACAAGAATACCGGTGCATCCACTGTAAGCTTGCAGCTGCTTTCTGGCATTCTTAACCAGATTCAAGAGACTATAATACTAAAAGTCAAAAGTCACAAACCAGAACATCCCATGTGAGGGAAGTAGAAATCAAGCATGTTGTCATTGTCCTAGACTCCTGCAGAAGACAAACTGAAGCTCTGCTATCCCACAGCAGCAAATGCTTCTTATAGACCCACCAATTTCGTGTCACCAACGTTCTCTTCATTTTGCAGGAGAAAGTAAAACCAGCACAAGCATCACCTTTCTTTAATGAAGAAGAAAAGGAGGAAAAGGAAGATCTGCCATATAAAGCAGCAAAGTCTAACCAGGTAGAAGATACATTGTGGTGTTCAGAAGAGCCTGGAGCAGTTCCGGTGCCTAGAGGAACAGATGTTGCAGGGCAGCAAACAAAGGAAAAAGTGAGGGATTTTCTTACATTAATCTGAAGTTTGGTAAAGGTTCAGTTTAAAGAAGACAATCTAACAGTGCTTCTCTGGAAAAGAATTATTTTTCTGATTTGCCTCTTCTATTGCCCAGAAACAAATAACTCTGTCTCCCTCTAGCAAAATCACTTGCCAGTCAAACAGCATACTGATTGAATAGCTTAAATGCCAAGTTGCTTCCCAGCTGATATTCATGAGAGAGAATTGGGGGTTGTTTTTTTGAGAGGGAAATCTATTTTGTTTTTCCACTAGAGTGGGTTGGATAATCTTTATTCAGATGAACAGAGCTTTCCTTAAAAAGATAGCTTATCCTAATGTGTAGTCTTTGTTTCAAACCCAGTAACTGTTTCAACATATTATCTGATGAGTTTGTAAATAGTGTTGGAGCTGTGGCTTTCAGGACTGTGAATCTCTCCTGGGCGATACTGGTACAGAACTCTATTGATGTGTACTAATGAGTGTACTATTGAAGAAAATTCAGCAGAACTTAATTTTGGGCATCGTCTTACTGAGTGATGGTTGAGGAATTACCAGCTGATGTGATGAGCACATTCAAGGTTCAGGTGGTGCTGTCCATTCCAAAGTATCCCAGGTTGCAGGAACTAGGCACCTCAGAGATACTGGCATAGCTGCTTAGTGCAGTCTTGTGGTGCACATGCAACCTAACATATGGAGAAGGAGATGATCTTATGCAGGAAGCTGCTTTTTCAACAGCACTACAGTGTAGGGTATGGGAGGAAACGTGTTTCTTTGAGCCAGAAATTGTGTTCTATTCTGTATCTACTGTCTCTTGCTGATCTGCACGTTGCTATTCTGTCTACATAAGAAAAATGAGTTGAATACAGTTGTCTGCTTGGTAATGGATTTCAGAACTCTGACCACTGCTAGCACTTAACTAAGAAAGCTTAGTGGCTTTTTGGGGGGCAAACCTGAACTAAATATCAATCTGACATGTTAATTTTTGAATTTGTTAATTTGCAGCCTTTTGCAGCAACATCCTCAGAGCCAGCCAGCAATTCTGATCTGTTTGCAACATCAGCACCAGCTCTGGAGCAAGATGTCAAGACCCAAGCTAAGAAAGTGTTAAGCTTGTTTGAGGAGGAGGAAGAGGAGAGACTGGAAGAGGATGATGGCATTAAAAATGCACAGGAAGAAATTGGTGTGGTGAGTCTAGGGAAGTTCTTGAACACTAGGGAATAGTATTTCTACTTCTGCTATTCTAGGCAAGGTTTTGCTTTTACTATTCCTTCATGTCATGGAGGCTAATCTTTCTCTATTTCTAAACTTCTGGATTCTTGGGTAAGAAATTATTCCTGCTTTTCTCCATGATCCTGAATCCGTTTTTGTAAATGAAGTCAAGAGCATTTTGCTTCATGATAGTATGAAAAGAAATTCTGTACAGAACCCAGTTACCCCTCAAGGTCAGAGGTACTAGGAAATTAAAGGATGTGGAATTTGAAGCCTTGTGGTTTATCCCTTTATTTTCTTTATATAGTTGCAGTTTGCTTGGTGGGTCTATGCCTGCAGACTCACCTTCAGCAAGAATCACCTTAATTCTATCTTACATCTGTTTTTCAAGTATATGTATTCACTTTTTCAAAAAAAGCCTCTAGTTGCCATATTCTTGCTGTATGGCTTTCCTGGTACAACGTGTCCCATCAAGAGGTAAACTTTGCATCTTCAGGAGCAATATCCTTGATTCCATAGTAATATTCTAGTTTCTATGTGAATCAGACGTAACAATTTTTTTTCTGTAAACTTGAGGTCATGTCAAAAAGTACCTACCGTGTACAGCACTATACCACAAGGTTTCATCAGCTTAGTGTGACTGTGTAAAGTCACTTGTCAGCCCTAAAGGCTGTACAAGCTTTATTCAGAAGTCCCTGGATCTGAATGAAATAGATGACTCTTGGGGAAAAAAATTATCTGTTTGTAGCTGATTCTGGGTTAAAATGGATGTTAACTTGAGTGCTTATTTACTACTTGTGAATGTATCCTGGGTTTTTTGGGTTTTTGTTTTGGTTTTTTGTTTTATTGAGGAGGAAGCACATTGTGAGATGTGCAAGAAGCCACATCTGTCCTATGAATCTGCGAAGATACAAATCCTTTCAAATCTTTTCTTCAAAGTACTCAGCTGTAAGCATGTAACAGTCACAAAGTGATTAACATATTAAAAAGCATTATCATGCAAAAGTCAGAATAGATGATGTTGATACACAAATCTGAAAGGTGCTACTTTAATTGCTTAACTTAATATGTGTTTCATGTGTGGATACTCTTAGATGTGCATTAGGTTTTTATCCATCTAGGAATAAACAGCAGCTCCAGTGCTCCAAAATGTGACCTGGCTTTTGATCTAAATCTAAAGCTGGTGCACATAGAGACTGAGAAAGGAGCAGTAGTAAAAATTGTAAGACAGAGTGCATGGACCAGAAATGGTGTACTGGAAGCTAGCTTTGATAGACGGCCTTTTGGGGCTTCTGGAGACTTGAACTGGGAAGGGGAGAACTTAGCTTTGTTCTTATGACTACTGCTCCTGCTGCTTGGATTCAGAGTCTGACGTTCAGTCATGCTCTTAAGCAGCCTTTCGTTTGTGTAGCTCCTGAAGAGACAGCTGGGTGATGAACATAGATGCTGGCCTTTACCTAGACATTCAGTGGGGGTTGGCTTTTTGAAAGTCAGACCTGCATGCCTACAGTGACCATGATCATAGAGAGGCATTGGTTTTGGTGTTCAAGCAGCTGATGTTGGTTGGTTTATCAGATAGCGGGGGGCAGATAAATTGTGATGTGTTTGACTGTCAACTCTTCCCACCCCGCCTCAACCCCCAGGAAATTTGAAAGTACAAGTTCTTGCCAAAGGCAGACAATATGTTCTCTTCTTCATTGTGGGGATGTGTTTGCTTTAACAGGAGGAGAACAGGGAATCTAGCAATAATAATTCCTTTACAGACCTTCAACTTTTGATGTGGTTTGTTGTGGTTTTTGGGGGTTTGGGGTTTTTTTGGTGTTTTTTTGGTGGTGGTTGTTTTGGGTTTTTTTAATTTATTTTACTTTATTCTTCTTTAAAAAGGTAGCTTAGGAAGATCATAGGATGGTAGGGCTTGGAAGGGACCTCTGGAGATCGAGTCCAACCTGCCCGCCAGTGCAGGAACACCCAGGGCAAGCCACACAGGAACAGATCCAAGTGGGTCTTGAAAGTCTCTAGAGAAGGAGACTCCACAACCTCTCTGGGCAGCCTGTTCACTCTCACAGTGAAGAAGTTTTTCCTCATGTTGAGGTGGAACTTCCTGTGTTTCAGCTTGCTACCATTAATTAACCAGATTCTTTCTCTCACTTCCATCCTGCACTCTCAGCTGAAAAAAATCAAGGCACAAAAGTCTTGCTGAAATGTAACCTTACTGTATACTCATGACAACATACTGAAAGCATTTTTTTTCTCCTCTTCCTTCTAAGGAGGCTTTATAGGTAAATAGTAGCGGCTGGATCTTAGGTCAACAGATACTGATACATTTTGGCTAATGTCTTCTCATCAAATTGAACTATGAATACAAATATTTAGATTGTAAGTGTTGCAAAGTTGCTCAAAGTACAATGTGTAACTGGCAGTTCAAGTTGTATTTTTGTTACCAGGGTGATAGCATAGCCTCAGGTGAATTGTAATTTGCCTTATCACTAGTCAAATAACCTCCTTAAGGAGGGAGTTTCTCACTGCCTGGACTTTTCTCCTCTCCTTCCAGGCTTCTGAGAAAAGTACTCGGCCCAAAAGCACTGGAGTCTTTCAAGATGAGGAGCTCCTCTTCAGTCACAAACTTCAGAAGGACAATGATCCAGACGTCGACCTCTTTGCTAGCCCCAAGAAGTCGACAGTGAGTTCAAGTCCTCCTCTGAGCCTGCTATTTAAAAACAGTCTGTGAAGTGTGCAGCCTACTGGTGTTGGTTGTTTGAACACAACTTAGAAATCACTGATTTCCAGGGAGGGAGGGCCAAGTGCTAATATCAGTTTGGGCATCCTGGGTGGAAAGAGATGTGCTTTTGATCTGTGACACATCTTTATCCTTTGTTTCTTTAGTCTGTAAACCGTATTCTGAAGACATCATCTGGAGGAGGGCTTTTTGGGGATGATGATGAGGATGATCTCTTTGGTACCGCTAAAACAAACCTGGTATCTGTTCTTCTACTGAAAATGGCTTGTATAAAAGACATTGAAAAGACGTATATGCAAGGTGTTCTTTTTTTTTCCATATGTACTCCCACAAGAAATGAAGTGACTTCTCAAATTTTTTTTGAGAGAGTAGGCTTGGCCACTGTGACCCTGAAGACAAAGGCAACAAACAGATGCATTAGGTCTCTCAAAAGCTGGGATGAGAGGATTGGATTCTTTTTCTTTCTGTGTACCCCTGGGACTGGCTTAGGTGTAAGAACACATGTGAGCAGAAATCAGAGCAGTAGAGTTTGCATTTTTTAATTGTTTTATTAAGTTGCTAATACTACTTCCCTGTATTTCATTTGTGACTGATGAGCCCTGTTCTATGACTTTAATTACATAAGTTTCTGCAGGTTGGTTTTATTTAAGGTATTGAATGCAGTGTTAAAATCCATGTGATCACTGGATTGTTTTTAAAGGGTGAGCAACTGCAGTAATGAACTAGACTGTATTACAGGTAGTCTGAGGTCAAAGGCCTAACATGCATCCTAACCTGCTGCTCTAAATGTGTTTAGCTTAATTAAATTGAAGCCAGCTTTTGCTTCAGTCTCTTCTCATGTCTATAGCTGGAAGTTAGGCTAGAAAACTGGCAATAGTTACTGGAAACAATTTCTTTGAGGACTGTGGAAGGGGTAATTAGTAAGTAAAAAGTAATTAGTGCTTGGCAGCTATATTTGGAACCTGTTTGCTTGAAAACATAAAAATAGCAGTGTTCCTTAGCTAGCTTTGTGCTTTTATTTTCCCGGCTGCCCTGTGCATGAGGAAATGTGTATGCATTTGGAAGTTTACTGAAACTCATTATTTATTATTAGCAGACAGCAAAGTTTGAGGCAGGCTAAAGGCATGTGGAGGCAAAAGGCAATGCCTTCTGTGCACTGCAGGGTCAAAAGATGTGGTTATTTTTTTTGTTTCAGATAGAAGCGAGATTTCAAAAACTTTTGCTTGATTTCTTACTGTTATGTTGTTGTGGGGGTTTTTTTGTTTGTTTGTTTGTTTTTTAATCCAGGCCATGCTTCTTACCTGATTCATGCTGACTTGTGTTCTTAATGTTTTCAGAAAATATCTGAGAAGAAAACACTTAAGGCCAGTACTAGCCCTTCCTTGGAGAGCAGTAACCTTCTAGAAAATGCTTTAAGTGCCGAAAAAGATGAAGCTCTGAAGGCAGTAACTACAGAGGCAAGTACTTAAATCTTGTGCCTTGAACAACATGCAAAGATGATATATAATTTTGTTTTAAATAAGTCTCTTTTTCAAAAGATCAAAACTAATGCCTGCATTCACTAGCAGCAACGCGTGGCCAAATTTGCCTCTTCCTAACAGCAGGTGCACTGTTACTAGCAAGAAGTTTAAATGAAATTGATACAGTGTTTTATTCATTGGCCACTCACTTATAAGGGCAAAGTACAAGTCAGTGAAGAGCTACGCCTCAGGTCCACTTAGACTGAAAATGGGTTGTTCTTCATTCTTCTCTAAAGTGCCAGCATCTGCTGGAGTGCATGTAATCTTTAAAGTATAGATGGGCCTTCTTGGAAGGGAGACCAGGGCATGCAGTACACATCTGTGGCTGTTTAGAATCTTACCTTGGAGATTTTATGGTGAGCAAACAGGACTGCAGACAAGACTGCTCTTGTCCTTAATGTTGCAGAACTAATGGTCTCTGGGAGAGGCAATCTGGATCCGCATTGTGGTTTGTGCCTCACCAGAGCTGCTTGTTGGATTTCCATCTGTAGATTAGCTTTTCATTGTAGGGAGTTGGGTGTTGTTTTTTCTCCCCTGGGCTGAGGAACACAAAGCAAGGCTGTAGGGCTACTAATTAGCCTGTATTCCCTTATGGTAAAATATTCCTTGAAGTGCAGAAACACAATTCTCTTCCCTTTTTTTTGGAGCGACTGACAGGCCGGTATAGGAATGATCTCGGCCTGTCAGAGATTCAGCTGAACACCACATATGTTTAAGTGCAGAATGATCTCTCAGACACTAGGATTCCTCTGTCATGCCATCAAGACCCCCAAACCAACATCCTAACCCTCGCAAACCCTCAGTTACTGGGTGAAAGAGCTCTGGCTACCCTGTCACACCACCAGCAACATACACACCCTATTTCACAGAACCATGTAAATTACAAACTTGTGGGGAAAGACCCTTAGCTGATTTGATTCATCCCTGAGTCCTAGAATTGACCCAAGTCTTCTGACTAAACAACTGCTCTTGCTCATTTAGTTCAGTCTTATTTCTGGCACTGATTGCCTGCTTCCTATAAAGGAGCGCTCACTTCTCTGAAGCTGTTTTCATTGCAGGCTGAGAGGTAAAACTTTGTATTCCTCTTGGCTTCTGTGTGGCCTTCATTGAAGTTTGTGGACCTATTATAGCCAGTCACAAAGAGAAAAGTTAGTTAGATCGTGATCTGGCAACACGGCTTCAGGGTCTCTTAGGGGTGGGAATAAGAAAGGCAGGAGGGGAGCTGTCACAGTTTAACTGGTGTTGTGTGTGACCTGAAGAAGATGGAAGTTGTTGGGTTACTTTGGCAAAGTATCATATTGGGTAGAAGGAGGGTAGAATGAAATGTGATAATGAAGATGGGGTTGTGACACGTGGGGAACTGAAGCTGAAAATGGGGTGACTGTAGCTCAGACGGTAGAATGGAATAACGTATCTTCAGAAGAAGTGGGTAAGCAGTGAGCAGCTTTCTTTAGATGTATTAAAATGCAAACTGTAGTCTGGTTGATAACTTGTCCACTTGTTTAATCCAGTGTAATTTTGTGCAGAAATCTACAGGTCCTGTTCCCATTAAAACCAAAGAGCCCTCATCTCGGATTGGAAAGCTACAAGTAATTAACTTTACTAGCATTTTGACTTTCAAAAAAAAATCAAAAAAAATCTTCCTTGCCTCACTGATGTCTCTTCCTGAAACAAAATCTTTTTACTTCCTTACCTTGCTCTTGCAATGTTATTGTTTTTTTCAGATGGCGTATTTTCTGTTACTTTTTCTGTATTGCATGTTTAATATCATTTTCCCCTCCTGTTTCAGACTTGACTCTGAGCAGCACTATTTACTCAAGGGGCGGAGGGTGGGCTTGTCTTTGACCTGCTATTCTCAGAACTATTTTAAGTATATTTAGAGATTTTTAGGGGTATGTTCAGAGACTCGTAAAGCTTTGGGGGTCTTGCTTATGTCCCTCTTCTGACATGAAATGACTAATAACTGTGTATCGCAGTATCACACGTGACGTCAGAACTATTGTTGTCCTCAGACAGGATACTGAGCTCCATGGGTGTTTGACCTGACATAACATGGCCATGCTGTTGGTCTTATACAGAATAATAGTGTTGAGAACTCCACAGGCTTAGTGAGACAGAGGATGTAGGAGACATGGAAGTGTGTAGGTGAGTGTGTAGTGTGTAGCTGGGCACTTGTAGACCTTGAATGCCTATATCTGCTAGTCCTTGCTGCTTCTCTGAAGCCATACTTGCTCTTGAGCAGTAATAACGTGATCTGGTTTTGTGTGTATGCTTTTGTTTCCTCTGTTTTGTAGGCTAACTTAGCTATTAACCCTGCAGCCTTACTACCTGGTGCAATGCCTAAGGTCTCCAGTGTAAAGTCCCCCTTACCAGTTCCAGACACTCCGTTGCATGAGCCCAAGGATGTACAGAACAGTGAAGCCTTCTCTGCTGCAGGAAACAATGAAGAACTAGGTGTAAGCTTTGATCAGCCTATGCAAGCAGATACCTTGCACAGCGCCAATAAGGTAACCTTAGTATTCAGGAGGATAGAAAGGGGAATTAAAAACACGGTCTGTCCTCATGTAGGAGTTTGTGCTTTGGTATGTAAATTCTGCTAACAGTGTGGCCTATCTGAATCTAAATGGAGATATAGAAGTCTAATCCCCTCTCACTTCTGTGGACCACTGAAGCAGAAGTCAAGGCTACAACATTCTTAGCTCTGACTTATGCATATGCCTGATTCTGTGCCTTTTTAAGGTACATGTATATGTTCCCAAAATACAATGGTTTATCCTGTAGGTTAAAGGTGTTTTTGCATAACATCTTGTCCAGTCCCAGGAGACACCAACCTTAAAACCATAAATAAAATGTTATGGACAGCTGCTGTTGTTGCTGTAGGTTGACCTTTACCTCCTCTGTGGATAAAAATGTTATGCCCTGAACCATCACTCACAATTCTTTTTCAAACAACTTTTTTTTTTTTAAAGAAACCCCCCCCCACAAAACCTATACAAAGAGAAGTGTTACAGTTTTTGACATGGTAGATCCCTGCCTCCTGACTCACTTGTTTTTTATTCATACCTTTTACTTCATGAACTGCAAAAAGCATATTCTCATTAAAGATCTAGTGGTTCTTTAAAAAAAACCCAACAAAACTTGAACCACATAATTAAGATTTGGTCTAGATACTTATGATTTTATTAATCTCTTGGGTTTCCCAAGAGCAGTGATTTGAATAAGATAACTCAGGATCTTAACTTTGATTCTTTCTTTCCTTGTTGCTGCTGGGGCTGTTCATTACTAGATGAGCAGCAGACGTGACTTGGGAAGGTACAGCAGTGTCACCAATGTCAAATGACTTTGAAGCTTGTACATCACACTAATGCGTTCCTGTGTAGGCATAGTTGTTTCCAATAGCAGCATGTCCAGCATAACACACAAAACCCTCTATCATGATACTTTTAAATAGGTAGGCTTGTCGAAGAATGGAGCTCCTGTAGCTGCATATGGTCAACCTTGAATGTTCATTTTAGCATAGTGATGATGCATGTTTGTTTACAGGCATAATCTGAGAAGCATCATCTCAGTAACTATATAATGAATACTTTTTGTGGCTCAGGTTATGTGATTAATTTTGGCCTGTCCTTGCTTCTTGAACCTTTCGAGTTTCACTTCAAGCTGTAAATATATGTGGCCCAATGCACTTTTCTTCCACAGGCTGGAACAAAGCAACATACTCAGCATTCTGGCTGTAGTTTCAAAGAACAGTGCATGGAGCAGGGATCATGTAGGTTTTTTTGGTCTGGTTTGTTTTTTGTGGGGTTTTTGTTTTTTGGTTGTTTTTTTTTTGAAGTGCATCTCCCTTCCATCATAATTTTACTGTTTTCCAGCCTCACTCTGATCAATACTGCCCCACACTCTGAAGGCAGATTTGCCTACAATGATTCTGACAAAAGCACACGGCTCCTTTAAGCTGTGTTACAGCATATCAATGCAGATTGTCCTTCTAGTCCAACACAGCAACTAAGAAAAGGAAAGAAGAGGTTCTACTGATCTGGTTCCTACCTGTGTGAATACTCCTGTCCATGTGGTATATGGTAGAGAATATAATGGAAATTTGTTTAAAAGCAGCAGAAAAATGAACTGCAGCAGGTCATGTGTAAAATGAAATTAAGTGGAAAGCATAAGTAGTCATGGCTTGGACAGACTGACAGAAGCACCACAGAAGCCTCTGGATTAGCAAACTGTCAGACTGGCTAAGGTATTATCTAAAGCTGAGGGGCTAGAGTAGCTTGCTGACCTGTGTTGTGTCTGTCTACTTGCCAGTGCTGTTGCTTTTGTACCCTAATTTCACTTGCTGTGGAATGACCAGAGAGCAACAAATCAGAAGTCCTGGGTTATTTTTCTGAACCTTGCCACAAACTACTCCAAGCTTGAATGTCCTACTTGTTTGTTTTTCCCCTTTCTGAAAAATGGGGAGAATGGATGATATTCAGCTGATGATGAATGACTTCTGCTGTTTCTCCCTTTAACCTAAACCAGTGTCTGGTCAGCATTGACTGCTCAAGATTCCCAACTGAGCATTTGTTTAAATGTACATGTAGCTGTTTAAGTTGCTTAAACCAGAGCTGTGAGCAGAACTTGTATTTAACTGAGTTTCATTGTGCTGGGATGCGATGGGTAATGCGTGTTAATTGCGGTGTTGTGAAGTCAGCGCTATAAGGAAGCGTAACAGGAATCCTAACCTGTATTCTGTGCTGGGTTTTTCCTTCTCTATAACCCTGCTCTGCTTTTACTCCTTTCTTGCAGACCAGGATCAAGGTTACAGGAAAACGGAGACCTCCTAGTAGAATGGCTCGCCGTCTAGCTGCCCAAGAGTCTGAAGAGAGTGAGGAGGTGGATAATGCTAAAGAACCACCATTCTCTCAACCAAAGCAGACGTCAGCAGTAGTGAACATAAAGGAGCCTCTTGCTGCTGAAGCAGAGTCCAAGGAAAATGGCTTTCTCTCTGGCTTGTCACTACCTGCTCATGGCAGTGTTTTGTCTGCTAGGACAAACAAACTCCTTCCTACAGAATCCACAGGGCAAGGAGATGATCTTTTTGAATCAGAAGACCTTTTTGCAAGCAGCTCAACATCCAGATCAACTGCACAATCAAAGTTAGAGGAGGAAATGCCAGTCAGTGTGGCTAACAAACCCCTCAAGGGCAGGGAGAAAAAGCCTGATCTGTCTGTTCTAGGTGATCAGGACAGCAATGATCTCTTCCAGCCTGTACAGCAAAAATCTTCGACAAAAAACAGCCCTAAACCTTTTTTGGAGGAAGATGAAGACTCTCTCTTCACCTGTCAGAAAACTGGAAAAAATGAGTTGAAATCTGCTGCCCGGCAAGCAGTTGACCCCACTGCCCAAGATATCTTTGAGGTAATGGTTGAGCCTTCCACCTTGGTCTTTTTGATCCCTAGGGCCTTTTGCAGAACCCCCCTCCTTAAACACAGGCTTAATGGAGGTTGCTGAGTATGATGGGGCATGCAGGATAGGAAGTGAGGTAAACTCACTTCTTTCTGTTGGGCAAGAGAAACCCTTTCTTTGGTTGTTCACCCCCTTATTAGGAAGAATGGATTAAAAGGTGGAGCGTTTACACAGAGCAAGCCTGTGACTGAATGTGCTGTGACATTATAGCTATGATCATGACCTTTTTCAGAGTAATAAAGTCTTGGGTTCTTAGCTGTCTGTTCAATGCACAGCAGCTCAAAGAATGCTTTTAAATAAGGAATAAAGTTGTGAGGCTGGGCAGCTGATACAAGCCTCTGTGTGCTGTATTTGACCTGTGCACAATCCCACACTAAGTCAGTTCTTCTAAGTCCTCCATGGGGAGAAGGGGCTTAAACTTCTCAGGTTTGAGAAGCCCATGGCTGTCAGTCTTCTAAACATCTCAGCTGCTTTGTGCAGGTAATTTGACCATTCTCTTGAAGTGTATTGATAATCTCTCTATGCTTTGCTCCAAGGATGATATATTTGCTACTGAGGCAATTAAACCAATGAACAAAGCAAAAGAGAAAACACTAGAGACTAACCTGTTTGACGATAACATTGATATTTTTGCGGATCTCACTGTAAAACCAAAAGAAAAGACCAAGAAAAAGGTGGAACAGAAATCCATATTTGATGATGATATGGGTAAGTGTCATATGTCTTGCTGCTAATCTTGTAATATTGTCCTGAGTTGCATTCATTAAGGATGTTTTAAAACCCCTTACTTTCTTTTCTAACTTTTCAACTGCTCTGAAATCTCTGGTCATCTTTGAATTTTAACCTTGGATGAGAACTTCATAGATTTGTAGAACTAGAATGACCTTTAAATGGTTTAGGAGAGTGTATAAAAAATCTTTCAAGAGATGGAATAGTTTAATTCTTGTAGGGATTTTCTCACCTGCGGGAATTAGAAAATTTCTCTTGTCTGGAGTAAGAGACTAATCTCATGTTGCTGTGGCTCTGCAATACGTACTCTGTTTCAATTTGCACTTCGATTTTTCAATTGCATCACTGATACGAAGAAATTAGCATCTCTTCACACCCCACCTTCACTATTCTATTCACTATCTTGAAGCCCATAATAATTTTTTTTTACATCTCATATGTATACTCAGAACAATTTATAAATGCTATACCTGAGAGCAAAAGTTTGCAGCATATAGTAGTGTGAAATGATGCAAAGCACACTCCTTTCTTGTTCTTCATCAGTGAAGGTATCGAAAGCCCTTTGATCCCTGACTACGTCTGTTCTCAAGCTCTTCATGTTTATAGCAGTTCTTTGGGATTGCATGTATTTGTTTTCCTCTAAGACAAAGAATTCCCTTCTCCAGCTTCAATTCTTGTCTGTCTTCAGTCTTCCTAACCTGTTCACACTGAATCTGACTTATTCACTGTTTTGCTTGGACTGCTGTTAAGCATTTCAGCCTGATGGAGTGACCTGGCTGATGTCTGTAAACATGTTACAAACTTGCCAGAGAAAGAATGTCTTGAGATCTCAAAACCTTCTCAACTGATACAAAAAAAAAAAAAAAAAGACTTACATGTCTGCGGGCAAGGTATTTGAAATAGGTATTGTATGATTAAAATACCTTATTTTAATAATTTACTTTTTTTCACGTACCCTATAAGAAACGAAAGCATTTCTCAAACAGCTACCCCTTCCAAATATTTCAGCACAAAAATTCAGACCTCATGTTGGGGGGGGGGAATAAAAAAAATAAGGGCTGCCTGAAGGTGAGGATGCCCTGCTGGTAGAACTGGCACTTGCCTATGCTTCGGGTTAAGGATTGGCTTAAGTGCTCATGATATCACTTGATAAGGGCTGTATATTGTTGTCTTAGGAGTTCCTTTCTGCTGCAAATAAAATATAAAAACTGGGTGTAGGTTGGAGGGGTAGGGGAGACTGCAGGCTGCTTTCCTTTACCCTGCCACAGCTTCTGGGGGCTGAGTGGCTATTTACTGCATTTGTGTTGGACTCGTTGTGGCAGTATTAGAAAAACTTTCTCGGGTCTTTATCTTCCTAGCCTCCTCAGTGACCTTAAGGCTGATGACACAAGCATCTTGATGTCACAAGCATCTTGATGTCACCTCTGCCTGTCTGCAAAATGGTGACTGAGCTCCTTTGTGCATTGCCGAATACCGTTTTTCCCTGGCCAAAACTTTCCTATTCCTTTAGCTTTCTTATAAAATGGGAGTGATACCTCTACTGCTTATAGCACTCACTGTACCTCCCCTCTGCGGTGAAGCTAATCCATGTGATGATAGCTTCTTGCTTTGGAGTGATGCCATTAGGGGATTACTCTGTTTTACTGCCTTTCTAAACTGCTCTTGTGCTGAAATGCTGTCCTGGATTACCCCTGTGTAATCCCTATGATCCGCACAGTCACAGACACACGCTGAAGTGGAAGAAGTAGCGCAAAGAGAAGGGCAAGCATGTTGCAGTAGGCCACTTTGTGCTAGGCCTCTGCTCAAGGTTAGGATACATTCTGAAGGCTGATATACTAGTTTTTATACTGTGGACTAGTAAACGGCTACTAACCTCTGTATAAGACCTGTGTTTTCTTGACAGGGATTCAAGACCAGCTATGTGCTACTTATACTGGCCTTGTCAATCACTAGTGATCCACGTATCTGTCTTGTAATATTTTTTTTTATCCCCTCATAATCCTACTGTGTGATCTGAGTGTCCTAAATTTAAAACCTTAGCATACAGGAAGAGATATCATATTGTGTATGCCCAGGAGATCTCAGGGGAACACTTCAGTGTGTGTATGGTAACAGCTCCATCTCTTTGCATGAGCACAGTCCTAGACATAAGCAGTGCTAGCCACAGCATGAACTGCAGGTCCGTGAGCTGGCACAGGGTATCTGGGTTGGAGGGTTTCATTTTTATCTGTTGTTATCCTTTGGGAGAGAACTCTGCCTTAATAGCAACATGATATTTTTCCACTTTGTGGTCCTAGTTATTCAAAACAGAAATGCTTCTATTGAGGAGGGTGGTGGGAGATCTTGATTCAGGACTGTAGACAGACTTTTTGAGTATTCAGCAGGATGGCGATCGTTGCTGTCTGCCTCCTTGCATCTTAGCTGTGTCTGTTCTCAAGTGATTTATGCTATGTTCTTATTGTGCCATAGATTAAAGGCTCTCCTATGGCTAGTGGATGTCACAACAGTAGTTGCTAGCAAGTACCATCTCTTCCTGTTCTGATTTTCTCTGGCAACAGCCTGACAGCTCTTGGATCTCTCAGGTTCTTCTAATGCTAATGCTTTAGATAAGAGGGATGTTATCTGGCACTTGCACTATGGAATTTACTGTGAAGGTTTACTTTATTAGTACTTCTCAAATGCTTATGAGAGTTTGAACATGTTATAAAGTACAAGTATTATGCTGTTCTACTGAGAAGAAAAAAATATTCTTGACTTGCAGCTAACAGCTCCCACATATGTCCTTACATCTAGAATTGCAAGCAGCAGGAAAGATTTGTTTATCACAGAATGTCCTTGGCAATCACTTCACATTAAAATCCTCTTTTTTTCTTTTTTTTTTTTCTTCCTTTAGATGATATCTTCTCTAGCAGCCAAGTCAAGATACCCACTCCCAAAAGCAAATCTTCCCAAGCAGCCTCAGAAGCAAAATCTGAAAGCAAGACACTGAGCACATTTGATGACCCGCTGAATGCCTTTGGAGGCCAGTAGCCAAGGGGAGTGTGTTACAGAGAGGAGGCCTGCCTTCCTTCCTTCATTATGCCCTGTCCAGTACTAATACTCTGGATTCTCTAACGCAGTAGAGCTTAAGCGAGATGGCTGTGGATATTTAAATAAGATTACCCATTTTAAATGGTTAGTATTCTCCTGTGCTGGGTCTAATTGCACTAAATGATATATTTTTTTAAAAAAGACAGTAACCTCCTGCTATCTTGTTTCCGTGGTGCCCAGATGAATATAGCCTGTGCAATACCTGCAATGAAGTAATCTATTATACAAAGTATAGTTTGTTTTATTGAACAGATCTATAGAGAAAATAATTGATAAATAGTAAATGGAGTCTGTTAAACCAGATCTGTCTGTATGCCTTACTTTCCTCTTTACCACTTGCTAAGAACATCTGCATCATGACTTGAAAACAACTAAAACCACTACCATGCCTTTTCCAGGTCAGCTGCCAACCTACTGAGCTAATGTTAGGGTAAGGCTGGGTTCTGTTACGACCTACAGCTTCTCCTCTTATGTAGTCAAGCAGTTAACAAATCTTAGTGCAGGACTTGACACCAGATAGAGATAAGGTATTTCATATTGGCAGCTAATGTGGTCTATAAAAATAAAGATGGTTAAAACTTCTCTGGCAGAAAGTGCGTTGCAGATGAGCACCTAGTGCTCCATGAAAACAACAGAAACCTAACACTGGCCTCTGTGCAAGCTGTAAGCCACTAAACTGTATCTTTCACCTGCCTGGATTTGCTGGAGTTTTGCAAATAACGCTTCACAAGAAGTCCATTTGTACTGACCGTGCTTGGTCATTTCCAAATTAACAAGCATATGTGCTTACCTTAGTTCAGAGACTTGCTTCTGCCCAAAGGCTTGCTATCTGCTTTCCTTTGCACCTGCAACACCTTTACAGGAGGTGCTATTTTGTGGAATCAAACTTTTAACTGTCTGATGCATTGGGCTTAACCTTCTTGCTTCCTGTATTTTCTCAATTGCCCTTCTGAAACTGATGCCATTAACCATACTTGATGGCCAGTGGCACACACTTGCTCTCCTGCATGTACACAAGCAGAGCAAAGGCATAAAGATAAATGTTTCCCTTATTTTACTAGTGACTGCCTGTAATTCTGACTTTAAAACTAGATGTGCTGTTTTTATGATAGCGATGTACTACTTTATCTTCAACTCCTAAGACTGTTCTGCTCTCTGTGAATTTAAAGGATGTGATCTGAGGACTTCTTTGAGAGCAGTTCCTGCTTTTAGTGAAGCCCTTATTCTGAGACATCTGTGCTTGTTTCTCAAGTTGGATTTACTTTATCAGGCACAGTAAATACTACAGCTGAAGCATCTAGCACTAATGAGGGTAAAGCAGAAGGAAAGGTTGGAAAGGATAAAGAAGAAACATGGTGTATTGATTTGCACCATAGGTGGGCCTAGCAATGATTCATGTTAAGCAGGGGGTAAGTTGGGAGTAGCAGCTTGGAAAGGAATGTGGGAGCTATTTGCAAATGGGTGTCTGCAGTGAGAGCGCTTGCACTTTATTTATAGGCATTACATCTGCTGCATATGTCTTATACATGTTTTGGACTTCTTCGGTGTTTAGAAGGGCTTTGAAGACATGATGGGGGAAAGAGGAAAAAGATGGTGATTTCTTCTATTTCTTTTTTTGTATCTTCCTATCGTCTTGGCCCTTTACAGTAATAACTTCTATTAGCATCTCAAAGAGTGCTGTTCAAAAGCCAAGAACCCTGGTGCCCAAAAGCTGTTAGAGTAGAAGGAAGAAAAAAAAAAAAGCAGCTCCTGCCTAAAAGTGTTTCTTAAACTTTAATGTGAAATCTCAGTAGAGAAAAGGTCTTGATAGAAGCTTGCACTATGGTATAGAACAAAACCTTTCCTCTCCCACCACTCCTTCTGCATTGGCCCATGAAGAGTCTCTTCCCCTTATTAAAATGCAAGGTCCCCAATTAACTCGCTCTAACATCCTGTGAATCCTGGTTGAGGCACTTTGCCTTTGGGAGGGCTCAGTCTGAGAAGTGGCTTTTTAAACTGAGTGATGGCTTGGTGTGTCTCTCTGCAATTTGGTAAACCAAAGTTGCTTTTTGTGGGAACGGCAAAGCTGGCTGGCCAGCGGTAACAGGGCCCAGGGCTGGCTCACGGCCCTTGTCAGGCCGCTCCTTGTCTGCTACATGCGCGTGAAAAAACACAGTAGTTGTGCCCAGTGGCAAAGCTGTTAGGCCTGAAACCTCGCAGCTAGAGTCAGGCTAAGTCTTGCATAATTTAAAACCTAAATGGAAAGTAAAGCGGTTAATGTAATTAGCACCTCCTAATAACCTAAGCTTGTTTTCTCTAGCATTTCTCTGCGAGACTGTGGTCGCCTGCGGGAAGCTCTGCTCCTGGAGCCTGGCCTGACCGCCTTATGTTGAAGCAGGAGCAGAGGCGAGTGCTGACCTTGAGTCAAGGTGCCCGACAGCTGCCGGGGCTGCCCCGGGCCCGCGTCCTGGCCCAGGCCCGCACGGGCTGGGGTCATCCCGCTGCCGGCGCCGCGCTAGGTCCCAGGGGCAGCCCCTGCGTGCTGGCTTTGCACGGTGCGCAGAGGGCCTGGGCTGGGGCGAGCTAGGGGAGACGCCCGCCCCAGCCTAGCCCTTTCCCCGCCTGCCCCTCGACGCCGGCGGTTGCACGCCGCGGGCCGCCGTCAGCCCCGCCCTCATCCGACTACAAGTCCCAGGAGTCGCCGCGGCGTCCGGGGCGGCTGTCACGTGGCCGCCGTTGTTCGCGGCGGGGGAGTTGCATCCGGGCCCTTCCCCGCGCACGCTCCACCGCCCCGCGTCTTAACTACCACAACAAGCGAGAGCGGCCCGGCCCGGCCCGGCGGACACCCGCCCCTGGCGGTGGCGGGAGCACCGCCCCTCGAGGGAGCTGATTGGATGAGCTGCATGAGAACGGGCATCGCATTGGCTGGTAGCGGGACGCCCGGCGGGGATGCCATAAAGGCTAGGTAGGCGCGGAGGCCGCTGGGGAGCGGGTGCCGGCGCGGGCGGCTCCCCGGTCCGTAAGCCTCTCCTGCGGCGGCTCCCGCTGTCATGAGGCCCGCTGGGGCTGGCGAGCTCCTGTGAGGCGCAGCGGGCGGGGCTGCGCGGGGGGAGAGGAGCCGCGTCTTCCCCCGAGCGGGCCCGGCGGCGGCAGGTGAGACGAGACCCCCGCCATCCCTTCTCCCCTTGCAGACCGTCTCGGCGGTCTCCGGGCTCTCGGGAGAGCTGCTCCCTCGGGGGCCCGGCGGCGGCAGCGCCGACCGTGGTGGGGGGAGTGGGGCGGTGCTCTGACTCCTTCGCTCCTCCAGCTCTGCCGGCCTGAAGTGCGTCCCTAGAGGGAAGGGGGACGGCTCCCCCCAGACGGCGGGCTGGGAGCGTGGCTGGCACGGCGGCGGCGCCCCGCGTCCTGCCCCGGGGTGTGAGGCCTCCCCGAGGCACGGTGGCGGCGGGGGGGGGTCTGAGGGGGGGTGTGTTGGTGGGGCAACTGCTCTCGCTCCTTTGTTCGCGGGCGCTCCGCTCCGCTGGCCTGGGTCCGGCCTGCCGCCCGGGGTGGGAGCCGCGCTGAGCTGGGGGCCGGACCAGACCGACGGGAGTGCGGCGCTGCCGGGGGTGGGGGCAAAGCTGCCCTTTCTTTCTCTGCCTTCCCGAGCCCCCTCCCCCCGTTTTTACGTGTTTCAGGAGTTTTTCTCTAGCTCTGATTATGCCGAGGGCTCAGCCCTTGTCATGAGGCTTTGGGCGTTAATGTCGGATTGTCGTGTCGCTCTTGAAACCAAAATAAAAATAATAAAAGTAGTAGGTAGGACCTGGAATGCTGACTGAAACTAGAGTCCAGAAACTGATGTTACAAAGATCGTTTGTGGTTATCTGTCGCACTACCTAGATAGTAATTTACTGCTTCTTAATAGCTATTTTATTGTTCGTCAAGAATAAATTGAAGCTCTCTTTAACAGCTACGTTCAGACGCTGCTAGAACTATGCTTGTTTGCTTTATAGGTGAAAAATCCCAAACATGAACAGCAGTGTACCACACCTGTCCTCAAAGCTGACTTGGCTAGAAGTGGAATGTAGTTTCCTGACAGATCTTCTTACAAGGAAGTTGTAAATCCTTTGTAATGGCCAACAAGAAAGAGCCTCCTTTTTTCAATGAAGATAATATGGGACCTTTTCACTACAAGCTTCCTTTTTATGAAACTATGGAGCTCTTCATTGAAACACTCACAGGAACATGCTTTGAACTGCGAGTTTCCCCCTTTGAAACAGTTATTTCTGTGAAAGCTAAAATTCAAAGACTGGAAGGTACTATTCTCTCTTATTTCAGTGTGAATGTTGTCACTTTAGAGGAAGTCTTGTTTTACAAATTATAATTTCTAAAATCAAGCCAGATGATTTAAATTATTTCTTCAGTAGTAGATCTATAAATTAGGTGCTGGTTTCATGGCTTAGGTTGAACTGGAATTGCATTGGTTTTCTGTTCTTTCCTATTCCTACGAGTTCATGGCTTAGGCTTTACTGAAATGAGTGTTTTTGCACTTGTTTTCTTTTTCTGCTTTTTTTTGTGAATCGTTATTAAGATGAATCTTAAAAAGTCTATGGTAAATCATTAATTGATTTGATATTATATGGGATATCGTATTCTTGGTGTTGAAAAGATTCTCTGACATAAGTTGTTAATTAGCAAGGCTAGAAATTTGAATCTTGCAGAATGTCTATATAGCAGCTATCAGCATATTTTAAACTAGGTGCTATGGTTGTTGCTTCTTAGATTACTCAGTTTATGTTTTGTTTATGATACTGCAGTCACAAGAGCAACTGCAGTGCAGGCAGATCCCAAAGGGAGCTTGAAGTTGCTGATTTGAATTTTGTTTAGGTGAGTGATCTTTCGCTGGTAGAGGTCTAACTGAGCAATGCTTTGTCTTAAAGTGATGAACTTGGCACATCTTGCAGAGGAAAGCCTCATTTAAGTTATGAGGCCAGACCTGGTGCTAACGCAAGGAGAAAAGGTGTAGGTTAGTTCTCTCTCACCCCTTTTGCTCTGTGATGAGAATGATCCTGCATGAAAGAACATGATTCAAAATATGTATGTATACATATCTGGGATCATTGCATCCTTTTTCTCACTTTGGTGGAGATATAAATAAAAATAAAAAACAAAAAACCTGTGTAGTTGTAAAAGCTGAGAGTACTGGAGCCACTGATTTTAAGAAAAGGGATATTCTCTTTCCCCAGTGTACCTGTACATGATTTTCATGCTCCTGTCAGTGTGGAACCTGCCCCCTGGGAGGTGTAACATGATGCTTCAGACTTGCATCCAAGATACTCTCGGCCTCTTGCAGAAATCTGCACTAATGGATGGGGAATAAAAGTATCTGTCACAAGTCTTAAAACACAGAAGCATTGCAATTATAGGGGTGACTTTTTGTTAATAAGGTCACATAGTAAAAGCTCCACCATGCAGGTAACCAGAGCCTACGTCAGTGTAGCTATGTTATTGCAGCTACATGGAAGTGCTTGTGTTTCCTGTGGACGGCCCGTAGTTAATCACAAGACAGAGAGTGTGTTGAGATGCTCCTGGAGACTAGAGGTGAAACAAGAAAAGGAAAGTTTTTCTTCTCCCTGACTGAATGTAGGCACAGGAGAGATGCAGGCAGATATGTGACAGAATGCTAACTAAAAGTGAATTAAAAGGGTGTATAAGCAATGGAGTACAGGAGGAGGCAGGCTGTCTGGGCAGAAGTGAAAGAGTGAGCTTAAAAGGATGCATGAAGAAACCAGTGGGAGATGTGAGAAAGAGGAATTTGAATTTCTTGTAGTCCAAACCGGGAGCTTGTGAATAGATGTATCAAATTATACCTACAGCTTGTTATTGTAGGCTGGCTGTGCCTAGCTTACCAAAATATCTTCATTTCTTATTAGAAGAATAGCTCAATAATAAAGTTATAATACTGCTTATTCAGAATTTTGTTGACACGTAGCTTATAGGATGATAAGGTAATTAATGGCTAGGGTGCCTGTTGTATAGACTTAATTATTAAATAAATTTCACTAAAACATGGAAGATAAGGGTTCACTGGTGCTTATCATTGAATTCTTAAAGTCGGTTGTAATGCCATGCTACTCCAGAAAGAAGCTAAAATATCTGTAATGTCCTGATTCATATGATTTATGGGAGGCTGAATGAAAACAGGTTGGTTGGTTATGTATGAAGGGGACAAATACAAAATGGCAAATTAATTTTATGTTGCATTTGGGGTTGCTATTGCATGTAAAAAAAAAAACCCTAATTAACAACTTTGTTACTCAAAAAGTTCCTCTTACAGTTCACAAGTTCTAGCAATTAGTCACCCAGGTGGGGTGAAAAATCCTGAAGTAATTTTGCTGTTGTGATTTAGCATGGGAAGCAGAAAGCTTACAACTCTTCCTGCCTCTGCTGCAGTTTCTCATTTTTTGTTACTGTATCATCTCAACTTTCATGGGATGTGAACCTCTCACTTAAGCTGCACTTGTGGCTGGAGAATGCCCCCTTCACTGCTGGGAGACTACACAGGGTCCCTAGTATGCACATTATCTGCGTGGACTCATCTGGGTGTTGAGGATGATGGGATGTAAAGTGTACAAAAAGACAAGTTTAGGGAAAATGATCCAAGACTTGAGATCTCCAAAGTCAAAATCTAGAATAGTATCAAAAGTTAACAAATTTATTCAAATGTATCCAATGCTTCTGATTGTACGAGTCTAATAATAAAACTGAATGAAGACAAACTGATCTTTGTCAACAACTGGAATATCAACAGCTGTATATTGTCTGCACTGTAATAAGGATTGCACGTTGGGAATTTTGTATGCTTCTGATACTGATTGTCATTCTTGGTGCCTGTTTAATGATCTGATGTGGAAAAGATTTGTTTAGACAGCTGTAGCAGACACCGGTACCTTACAAAGAAAGCTCCAGAGCTCCAGCTTTCTGTTTGTAGCTGGTTTCAGTCAGTAAAGAATATGGGGAAAAAACTAATGCATCTGAAAGTTCATTGCGAGTCTAGTTGTTAAAGCAGCTCTGATGTGTGTTTGGATGAGATTCAGGTATTCATACTCAGATATGTTCCGTGAGAAGTAAGCACTTGGCATGCAAAAATTTAGATCTATTATAATGTTGCCTTTGGAGCTACCTAGGGTAAGTCACTCCTAGTCTCAGATTCACTGAATGAGCCTTTAGAAATGGTACACGGGAAGAAATAGCTCCCTTTGTCTCTACTGGTGTCATAAAATCTAGAACAGACACAGCCAGCAGCACTACCTACTCCATTGGTTTTACTTCTCGTGGATTGTTTGTATTGAATGTGTTGATGGACAGGATCACATGGAAGACTGAGCTTTAACACATGAATGGTACTTGAAAAGAGCAGGATTTAATTGAAAGAGGAAGAGCATTTGTTGTCTTTGTGTGGGGTTTTGTCTTTTTCGTTTGTTTTGGTTTTTTTTCTTAAACTGAGAAGATCTCTTCTTGTCTATTGCACAAGCTTTTGTAGGTGTCGAGATGGACAAAGTTTAGTATTTTTCATTGGGAAATGCCTTATAATGTTTATTACATTGAATTTTATAGAAGGAGCATTCAGATAATAGATTCATAGTATTGATTAATTCTTTCATCTGTTAAAGAACCATAAATAATACCTGTAAACATGTTTGTTCAGTAAGGTAGGATTGAGTCTCAAGGGAGAAAGTGAGGTTTGGGATTTGGTGTTGGTGGTGCTTTTATTATCATCATCATCAACAACTTGCAGGAATTAATTTACATTTTGCAGTGTGGAGTATTAAGGCCCACATTTACGTAGCTAGCTTTAAAATAAGAGGAAAAAAACCCCAAACCTCAGTCGTGGTTTGTTTAGTGGCTGCTTGAAACTGAATTTGATGGTATGTGTATGTGCAAACATCTACCTTTTTTGATGAAAATTTAGGGGTTCTTTTATTCTTGTATTACTGTAAAGGGGAAAAGTAGAACTAGCTTTCAGAGTACATCTTAATTTGGGATGCTTGTGTTCAGCAGGAAGCAACAGACACATCAATAATTTTGCTGTAAGTGTGTGTGTGTTCTCAATTCATCGTGAGAATTATTTTTCTTTGGGTTTTTTGCTGTCGTGATTTTGCTGCCTATGTAGGGCAGCTTCAGCTTAAGTGGAAGGAACTGAATGAATATCAAGCAGATTTCTTCTGGATGTTGTAATTTCTTTCAATATTCTGTGAATTCAGAGTATGTCATAATGATATTTATTACTGCTTTCACTAGAGAAAGTAGCTGCGCTTCTGTCAGGGCTGGAGTAAGTGGACTGCACAAGTGAAACAAGTTTTTAATAGAACCCATCTTTCTTTTTTTTATGTCTACTTCTTTTATGTCTGCCATTTGCTTTGTCATTTGCCTGTGCTGTGCTGATAGAGACTTAGAAGTTCATGAAGCTTTTTAAGACTTATGCCTTGTCTGAGCTGGGAAAACACTCCAGCAAGCCTGTGCCCAGATCAGATGGTTAGAGTAGCATCTGGAAGGTGTAAATAAGGTCACATTTGTCAGGAAACGTGGTGAGCCTGTGTTCTGTTACTGGTGAGTCACTGTTGCAGTCTCTTTTTTTTCAGTCCCTGGGATACAGAGTAGGTCAGTACTGACCATCATTTACACTAACATAGCTGGTGGAGTTTGACGGTTAAGAAAATGGTCCAGCATGCTGTAAGTTGTGAACCTTTGTACCTCTTCTTTCTACCTAGTGTAGGTAGTTTGTGGGATTAAATAAAGCTGTCAACCCAGTGTCTCTGTAACCAGGAATGAGGAGTAATTGTTAAGAAACTGTACAGCAATTTCAATATTGGAGGAAAGATGTTTCAACTTTAACTTCGAAGTGTTGCGGTGTTTTTAAACATAGTGACCTTCTCCCCACAACATAAAATCTAGTTTGTTCTGAAATCTATAGGGTGTTTTTTCTGGGTCAGACTTGACCACATCAGTTCCTCTGGTGAACCTACTTAGCGTGCCAGAAAGAAGAGTAAGGGAGTGAAGCTTAAAGGTGTATCTGATACGCCGATTCAGAGCCAGGATACAGTACCTACTTCTCTCCTTCCCTCATTTTAGTAGGTCAGATTGTTAGTGCATCTGCAGCCATTTCAATAGACAGTGTGCAGACACTTCTGTCCTCCTATAGCATCACCTGGCTAGCCCACTTCCACTTGAGCATTGAGATGTAGCTTATTGACCTGCTTTCCTCTTTCTTGGGACCAATTTAGAGCAGGCCAGTGATAGAGTCACACGCTGTTTATGGGGAGGGGACAGTGAATTAATATCTTGCAGGTCTCCTTTGCTGATAATTTTACATGCTAATCCCATGTGCAGATGTTGCTCATAAAAGCCTTACTACAAACCAGAAAAGGGACAGCTGATGCATGTTTTCCTGCACCTGAACCTATAAAGCACATACATTTCCTCCATGTATAAATGCAGAATTCTTAGAAAGGGAATTAGTAGTAATGACTTGTCTGTTTCTCATTGCAGCAGAGTCTTTTCATCTATTCATCAAAAATACGCTATCGTTAAATGAACAAACACATGTTTCACTGCAGCACTGCCTGTTGCAAGCCAGCTTTTTAAACAAATACTCTCTTAGTTTATCAAAGTAATTGGAAATTGCTCCTTGGAGGCTGCTGAAACCATAACAAATGGAGACAGTAATGACTGTTTGTAATCAGAATACAGCAAAACAACACAGAAAAGAGCTTCACTGTAGCCTTGTTGGCTGTTGCTGACTTGTTCTTGTTTTATGCTGGGGACTTGAAACATAACCATCTATGAAATGGTCAGCAGTATAGTGGCACTTGTTAGTCTACTATATGAGCATACTCACCTCATAAATGTCTTGTGGACTTCAGAGAATACACCACTTAGAAGACTCTGATCTTTGCATTGCCCTCTTGCCAGATGTATTTTGGGGAGTCTTACTGTGTAGCATTGCTACTTGCATCTCCTTTTAAGTATCTGAAAATGCAAAGAATAAAGTATAAGATAAGGTTAATTTAATGTAACCTTTTGGAAAATAAATTTAGAGCTTTTGCTTCTTAGTCTCCAAACTAGTGTTTACACATTTTCTTGGTCTTGTAGATTTTCATTTTAATTACAGTTTATCAGGAATGCACAGTGAGATCTTAATTACCTGGATTTCACTAGACAAAGTGACCAACATTACTACTTTCTGATGGTGAAAAGCAGTTTTGGTTTTTAATTCCAAAGGTAAAAAAGACAGGTATCCACCTTCCTATTAGCCTTAACTGCTTTGTTGTTGGTGGTTTGGGGTTTTTTTTTTGGGGTGTGTGTGTGATCTGACACGTCTCACCCTTTCATAACTGCCCTGGTTTGTCTTCTATCTAAAATTTGGAAAGTGGCAGCGTTCTGTTAAAATGTATGAAGACCTCAGGCTGTGCCACCTTATGCGTATTATTTTTCATGTGTATTATCCTAGAATGAATCATAGAATGATATGGGTTGGAAGGGAGCTGGGGGTTGAAATATCCACCTCTCCCTGCCATAGGCAGGGTCACTTTCCCCTAGACCAGGTTGTTCAAAGTCACATCCATCCTGGCTTTGAACACTTCCAGGGATAGGGCATTACAACTTCTCTAAGCAACCTCTTCCTGTGTCTCACCACTCTCACAGTAAACTGTTTCTTCCTTATATCTAATCTACCCTCTTTCAGCTTAAAATCATTACCCCTCATCCTATCACTACACTACCTGATAAAGTCTTCCCCCATCTTTCCAGTAGGTCCCCATTAAGTACTGGAAGGCTGAAATAAGGGTTTATTAATAAAAACTTATTTTTTTTTTAATAAGGAACAAATATTCAGTATGATTACTTTTTTTTTAATAAAAAAAGCCAAGTCTGTCCCACAACTTGAATTGTAAATGAGTATTACTGAATATAAGTAATAAAATGTTCTGATGGCCTAGAAGAACTCCCACAACAAAAGTAAGTGTTTGCAGTACAAAGTTTGACTAACTGCTATGGTACTGTATTGTACACGTGGACTTTCAGGTTCCAAACAAAGTAGTGATAAAAATTTACAGTTGTCATCACTGTATTAGAGCTGCCACTGATTACCGTAATGTGACTTTGTGTTTATTGGAACACAGAATATCAGTCTGTGATTAAATTATTCAGCAGTTCTGTCATCAAGAAGTTTTATCTTGTTTCTCCTGTCAGTAGAGATAGAGCTCTGAGGTACAGGTAACAGGAAAAAAAACTTCCATCGTCTGGTGACTGGAAAAGAGCAACTACTCAATAAGCCTGAAGTAACTGAATACTTCTGCAGACCCCTTGTTGAGCCAAAAGATTGAACTCTGTGTGTGAGGACAAGTCCACTGAAAATCAGCTTTGTTCTTAGTAACTATTTTGGTGAGATATTGGAATAGGCTGCCCAGGGAGATGGTTGAGTTGCCATCCCTGGAAGTGTTTAAGCATCGCTTAGATGTGGTGTTGGGGGATATGGTCTAGGGGTAGACTTGCAGAGTAGGGCTAATGGTTGGACACGATGATCCCAAGGGCCTTTTCCAACCTAAATGATTCTGTGATATTTGGGAAGTTGGATATTATGACCGAAGGCTGCTCAAGTGCCTGCCCTTGTCCTGCTTCCTCTCTCTTCTTTCCCCTGTGATCCACTTTCTCACCTCTCCTCCATGACCCCCACGTTTTTCAAAAAGCAAAATTCTCCAAAGCCCTCTCACCAAGCTCCAGTTTTAATAGTCGTTTGTTTGTTTGTTTTGTTTAGGTATTCCTGTCTCTCAGCAGCACTTAATTTGGAATAATACGGAACTGAAAGATGACTATTGTTTGAATGATTATAAGTAAGTATAGAATGAAATTGCAATTAATATTTTTAAATGATTGTTAGCATAAGCAATAGAATTTACAGCATTTATGTTATTTACAGCATTTCAGAAGGCTGCACTCTGAAGTTAGTTCTGGCTATGCGAGGTGGACCCATTAACACTAGAAGAGGTAGGTGTTAACTCTGTTAAGTATACTGGTTTTCATGCAACATCTTATAATTGTAAACAGCTTCTTTTAGCTAAGACAAGCAGATTTCAGTTCCAAATGTAATGTAAAAATATGTAACAGGGAATTTTTTCCATCTTCCTTAGCATACCAAGTGCCCCATCCTTTTCATTTTGTTTACCCTAAGTTTAACCAGTATCTTTGTATGTTTAGGACCATTAAGTCTTACATTCAGCAGTTCTTCACCTGTAGAAAAAAATGATACTGTAATGTCATTGTACAAATAGTTTTTAAAATCTGGTTCGTAAGAATCAGGCATTGTTTTGGTCTGATGATAAACTTGATTATTTGGATCATCTGTAGAGGAATGAAAATGGAGAAGTCCCTTGATAATTTTCATTTGGAAAAAGCTCAGCATATCTTCTAGGGTGGGAATTCCCATTGTAAATTAACTGAGCTCTCCAAGGTGATCGAATCAATACTACTTATAAAAATAATCTTGGTCTGATTCTGGTTTTTCTTCTTTGTAGTTCCTGTGGAAGATCCTATCAGGGAAATGGCTGAATACATGGATCCCACTAGAGATGAAGTCTGGGAGAAAGGACCACCCAACAAACAAGTTACCTTCTTAGTCTATCGAGAAGGAGATCAGTTGAATTTCTTCCGTGTAGTAGACCGGGGAGATGGCACTTTAACACCATTATCTGAATCTTTGAGGTAAATTTGCTTTAGTTTTTATATTATTCTTCAAAGGGAGATGCTGTATAATTTGCAGCTTTACCTGTTGACTTTATCAAAAGAATATCTGAAATATAGCTGGAATATTGCAAGACTTGTGACCTGAGGGCTACTAAAAAGCTGTGACTGGGCGGCTTAACAACGCAGCAGTACTTTGTGGACAGTGGTCTTGTTAATTGTCATCTATCATTGTGGGGGTCAATAGAGCGAGATAAAGCTGACTTTGTGCTTAAGCCAATTCTCAGTGTTCTAGCCCTTTCTGAAAGGCAACAATTTGCAGGAGAGTCAAGTTGGCAAGAAAGGTAATGAAAACTTTTGCTAAGTACTTTCTCTTCCATCTTAAGGTATTTGTTTAGTTTTATAAGAATTTCTGTTCATAGTATAAACTTTCTGTTTTCATATGACTATGACTTGACCAAGTGATTAGTTAGGAAGACAGTACATTAGCGGTGCAAAATCCTGAGAGCATGTCTGAAGTTTCGGAGAAACTGTGGTGGTTTTGTGGTTTTGTTTTGGTGGGAGGGGCTGAGGGTGTTTTGTTTTGGGTTTGGTGGGGTTTTTGTTTGTTTGTTTTGTTTTTTGTTAAATATACTGAAATAATTGTCAATAGAGCTGGGCTTTGGACATAGTTAGGCCTCAGAGTAGCTACTGTTGAGGTACCAAACTTGTTTCAGTCACTGTCACAGAATCAAAGTACTGTTATCAGAAAAGCGAGTATGTCACTCAAGCTACTACCTTGTAGTCAACAGTTTAGTAGCCTTTTTTCCTGAAGCTATCAAAATTGATAGTATCTATTAAAAATTATTAGATTCTGTCTTTATACTGCAGCTTTTGAGTAGGTCTCTTTTTAATCCCCTGAAGAACTTAGTATTTGTGCAACTGTAAGGAAAGGAGTCGCTGTTCTGGGGACTAGCTGCATTTTCTCCAAAGCTTGTACTAAGTCACAACTCTCGTTCCTGTTTGCAAAGTGGAAGCAGGAGCTTTCTGCTGGGTTTCTTTTATTCAATGTCATTGGATGTGTTTATATTAAGAGTGATACTACTCATATAAACTTTAATAAGAGATCTTTACTTAAAAACTACAGGCTGAATGAAATATAAAGGTTGAATTCCCACATCATTACAAAGAGTAGCACGAGCTAGTGTTGATATGCAATTACTGGAGGGAAAGAGAAGGAAAGATGCAAATGTTTTAGATCTGTGATCTTTCAGCCCCTCCTATGCTCTTTTTCAGTAAATAGCAATGACCAGGATTGTGTGTAGGTTTGGAATAGGTAAAACCCACCGTTGTCAGTAAGACCTGTGAACTTCAGTGCTGCTTTGGGCTGCATACAGGTAGAACTCCTGTTCTCCCCAATACCCTGATTATTATAAGATTGTACCCTTTTATATTTTAATTCCAAAGAACATCCAAACCAACCCAAGAGACACTAGGTGATATATTGAGTTGATTCAAGGAATTGCCAGAAGGAGATTGAACTTTCATTTCTAAGTATAATGGTCTCCCTGGCTCTTTTGTCTCTTGCAAGGCATCTTGGTAAGCCTTTCTAAGCACAATAGCATATGTAAAAGTCAAATACGTTATGTTTAAGAAACATGCTGTCTCTGGTCAAGTGATCCAGTTAGGCTGGAAGCCACCTGAGTTGAGAACATTCAGCTTGAGTTGTTTCTCTTCCTCCATGCTTTCTATGGGAGTTCATTTATTAGCTTTTCTATTAAGGCAGACGCTAATCTTGGGGAAGGGGGTGGGGGAGAGAAATACCAAGTTTTGAATTTGTTATTGTGGGCAATAGGAAAAGTAGCAAAGGGAAGTGAGGATGGAAACAAATCGTTCATTTGATCTTTGTAGAGGAAGGCTGTGAATCACTGCGAGTGCTGGTGTTCTCCATGCTGACAGTTTGAAATGTGTTTGTATGTGCAGGTACGCTGGTGACTGAGCGTTTTCAGGCACTTGGTTATCAGCTTTTGTTACATTGCTTACGTGTGGAACACAATTTAGTGACTGCAAGTTAGAAATCAGACATTGGGTTGGGTTTTGTTGTATTGTTCTCCAGATCATTTTATTTTATCTGTGTTTTGGTTAATGGTTAAAGCCTGACAAGGTGTAAATAAGTACTGTGATTATTATCTCTAGAGTAAAAGAAAGCTTTTGAAGTTGTGGTAGAGGACTGGCAAGCAGTGGTGTCAAGAGCTTCAGAGAGCTACTGATCATTTTTGAGGCATGCATTTTACAAGCAAGATCTCAAACATTGATGCCTATGGATGCCTAGGGACAAAGTAAATTTGAAATTCACTCATTGGAAAATGGGCTGAAATTATAATCGTGAACAAATCTCCCTGTCCAACTTCTATAATTTTACAATCACATTAAAGCATAAAATCCTTTTCTTACTCCCGTTTTTGGGTTTTTTAACTGATTTTGGCAAGAAAAAAAAATTAATTCATTTTGCACAGAACAAAACAACTAAACCCAATCAACACGCCCTCACCCCCCCTCCACAACAAAAAGCACACAACACTCCGACAACAAACCACGCAATCAACTCCAACGAACACCAACCA